>DWLS01000027.1:0-53054 GCA_018246255.1 Pachliopta kotzebuea | reverse complement strand
CACCCCTCCGGGCCCACCCAGGGCACCGGCGGAACGTCCGTAAAAGGATTCCCCCGCGTTAAAAAAAAAAAAAAAAACACTTGACTTTGTTGTCATATACTGTTAAGTTTAAAATTGAAGATAGTGAAGAGTGCTCACGCAGAATATTCTAGCTCATCATGGTCTCATAACAGAAGCAGATTAACAGAGACGTTGTTATAAAGAAAGATTTACAATAAAAGAGAAGAGTTAACAAATCAGTTACGTAATAAACTCTAAAACTATCCAAACTCATGACGGAAGCTACTCAGGATTCAATGTAATGGTTGAACTATTTAATAAATTACACATAAAATGATTCGTATTAGGCTCTTAATATATAAAAAAGGCGTAGTCTAAATGTATTCTCTACATGTATTTACACGACTATTAATGAAAATTTGCTTTGTACAAGCACCGAGCCTCAAATAAAGTCCATTTCGCAGAACTGTTACAAAGAAAACGTAACAGAAAAACCTTTTGAATTCGGCCATTTCCCGCACCATTGTGACGTGACGATTGTCATTAATGTTTTCGCCGCAAAAAAACAATGGACCCGCTGAAATATTGAAGGCTTCGACGCGGATAAACTTCGCAGAAACAACACTAGTTTTTCGGCCGTCGTATGTTTTCGTTGCACGTAAAATTTAAATGAAATGGAACAATAATAGTTTATATGTGAATAATATATTTATATATTGTATAAGTGGTAAGCTTTAAACCCGCATTAGATACACGGAATCGGCGATAGACTAAGCCTCCCGTCACATTTCGAATGAAACGTGGACATTGATTACTATTTCTGACTAGCTAGCTGCGACCTGTCAGTACAGACAGGGAGGAAATTCAAGCGATTCCGATGTCGGCATTCCAGTTTTGCCTTTTCGGTATACGTTCAAACCACGTACACATTATTCGGAATAGATACCAACACATCTGTTTCTTTAAAAAAAAATATAGCTAAAGAGTTAACACGTTCAAAGTCAGTATTAATATGTTATACATGTCATATGATGATAACCAAAAGTATTAAAAACAGTAGCAGTAACTTTTACAAAACTTTAACTCATTTTTAAATAAAAGTTCTGTGTTCGTGTGTATGTTTAATTATCTAATGCTTGAAAAAATGGTAAAGACGCTTTTACACCAATTTATTACATCGATAAAGAATTACACAATAAATACTCTGCTCGTTACATTAACAAATTCAAAGAAGAGAACCTCTTTAATTTTTTTTTTGACTATACAAAGTACGGTTGTTATACAAATCAATACAAACAGTCGTTACTCGCAAATCGTTTCCCCGAATCACATATACACAATATCGAGAGCGAGCAATAAGAGATGTTTTTTGTGGTTTTGAATAATGTATGTGTAATCGTAATACGCCTATTCTTCAGCAGAAAATCTTTCCATTAGGTTGTTATGTTAGTGACAACAAGAAATAATAAAAAATGTAGGTATCTTAAAATAACAGGTAAAAACAAAAATGCTACACAAAGCCTATATTCAGTGCTATACAAAACAAACTCTGCGATAATCATCCGTCATGCTATAATAACATATAATCATCATAACGACGATAATAATACAGCAATAATTGTTTTATAAACAACAATTTTTACTTTGAGTGTTTGACCAATACTTTTATAGGTAGGTCTCTGTTGCTGGATACCGTCTAGTTAGATACTACCGCAGCTCCTATTGCAGCCGATAAACACAACTGTAAAAATTAGTGTTCCTGTTTGAAGAACATCGTACGTTAGTGAAATAATTAGGGAAAAGA
The DNA here is from genome assembly GCA_018246255.1 of Pachliopta kotzebuea. NCBI lineage: Eukaryota > Metazoa > Arthropoda > Insecta > Lepidoptera > Papilionidae > Pachliopta > Pachliopta kotzebuea. Next base: position 51,250 of record DWLS01000027.1, on the reverse strand, counting down.
GACTTAACACTTCATTTCCTAAAGCGAAGAATGCAATGTAATACTGTGTGTACCATCTTAACTAGTGCCACGTTGTTTTGGGCAAGTTTATCACTTAGCATCAGGTGAAACGCCTAACTCATCTTGTCGCGTACTCGAATAAAAAAAGGTGATAAAATTGTAACGATTGACCGTCATCTGGTTGCAAGTTACTGCTAATTATTGAAAAAGACAGGAGAAAAATTAATATTTGTGATATTTTGTATAGTGATCATTGCAACAGCTAATAATAATAGTAATAGTTAATAGTGTGTAATGTAAACAATGTTTTAACAAAAGTGTTATATAAATAGAAACACAAAACAACTTAAGAATCAATTAACTTAAAGGCCTAAAAGATAACGGGAAGCTTAAGGGGGGCCTAAAAGTTCGCAAACAAAAATCCCTCATTGACGCTTCAACTGAAACGCAGTGGAAAAAGTTTCCCGTTTGACATTGATGGATGCGAACGGCCAACGATAACTTTACGTGAGCCAAACGCAAACTGCTCCTCGACAACGCAAATCGAGTTTCTGACTGGGACTCTAATTTAATAACCGAGAACTGAAGTTCAATCGGCGACCAGGTCCACAACCACGTCGCCTCATGTTCAACTGAAGAACGTGCCCTACTTTCTAACTATATTCTAACTCTGATTTTATTAACTCGGATCGAAAAACATTATTTCTTGCGAGAGTATTATTTTTATTCAAGGAAGCGACAAGAAAAACGTTCACCTGATAGTAAGTGTTACGCTTACCCATAACAACGTGGCGCTGGTTTAGATGGTATACACAGCACCACGTTGTGTTCATCGCCTTGAGACACCGAATGTTTAATCTCGTTACCCCAGTAACATCACCAGCATCCAGCATCATTCTAACTGGAACACAGTAATGTTTGGACGGTACTGTTTGTCGGCTGCACTAGGAGCTGCGGTGATACTTAGACCGCAGCTCCTATTGCAGCCGACAAATGTTGCAGCATGGTTTCCTTCAATAAACACTCCAGGACCAGATTTAGATTCAGTTTTCAGATAAACACTAAAGGCCCATTCACGTTATTTGTAATAGAAGTAATCATTAGAAACTTTTGTTACTTCAAAGTATTATACCATAATTTATAGTATTAGCCAGACATTTTTCAGAATTTTAATGGATATAATCCGGATTCAAAAATTCTTTCTAAACGCGAGAGATGACTATATTTCAACCGGTATTCCAGTTTAGTTTTAGTTCAGAATAAACCGTTAATCAGCAGTCGCAAACCTTTATAAAGCTGACACGTGAAAGGATTAATCACTTTACAGTATTTAAATAAAATACTACCGACACATTTCATTCTATACTCCCAACGAGATGAGTTTTTTTGCCAAATCCTTCGCACCGTATATTTTTTACTCAATGACAAATCACATTCACGAAAAACCTACTTTATCTGGTGATAAACGGTACTCTCGTCTATAGTTACATATAAATTCTAGCTTTGCTGTTTGAAGATTTAGACGGAAATTTTTATCACACATTTTTAAGTAACGTTTTCGTTAAAAATCTTTTTGTAATGTTTTCTTATTCCTGTGAAGCGCAAACATTTAATATCTGTTATTTCTACGGGCGCAATCTCTACAGAATCTTAATAGTAGAAAAGTTCCAATTGCAAGACGAGGAAATGTGCAGAATGCAAATCGAGTCGAGTAACAAAGTTTCGAACAGAAACATTTTAGTCTTTGTTGTCCAAATCTTTTCAAACTTACTCTCTTGTCGTTTTAACAAAACTAAAGCGATTATATTTCAGAACCTGAAGTTCATCATTACTTCAGAGAAATAACAAAGGCATAGGCAAGACTCGCCATATTCCAGAATATTCAACCAACAAAGGAAACTTCGAATTTGTTATACATGTATTTATCTGTAACTAGAGAAAAAAAAACGTATTTTTAAACAAGTTTACTTAAAGGTATAGTAACTTTTGAATAAAGGAACATACATTTTCTTAATTAATGTCACAATATACCACTTAACCGCAACAGAAATACTTTGGAATTAATAAGATTGGACTCAAGAAACTAAATAGTCAAATTTTTATATATGGTTTTAATTGCAGTAACGTTTATCAAAATTGTCTCATACATTGTTTCTACTAAATCTAGAATTTCCTTAAAAAACTTAGTTTAAACGTTCTGAAAATAAAACTCCTGATATAAAGCCTTTTTATTGCACCAATAGTTACGAAATTGCTACAGTTATAATAGTAACAGTTTACATATAAATATTACTACAAGCTTATCATATTAGTTTCATGGTTTCTTCTTTTTTATGATATACTGTATCTAGAAAATTATGATTCTTAAGCTTATGAATTGGTTGATAGTTACGGTAAATAAAAGAACATTTCTTGTACACATATAAACATGTACATATTTCAAAACGACGCTGCAATTTTGTGAGTTTTAATTGCCTATTACTTTTGTATTAGGGGAAGGTATCAAATCGGGAAATTCTTAATTAGTCGGGGTTATAAAGCAGCCCCAAATTTGTGACCTCAATATCAGGTCGACTCATTCTGTGAGATTTCTGTATAAAGTTACACTTATTCTTCATAAGTTTGCAATAGTTTCATTCTTACATAGATAATAAACTGTTGCGATATATGTGTAGGATTGCATGCAAACATTTCATCGAATAAGAAGATAAGACTTATCTACAGTATTAATAAAATTTTCGTTTAGTTATTGGAGATGTTATTGTCTTAACCGAATCAGAAATAAAGCAAAAATTAAGTGTGACAAGTCTAGCAAAGGACATGTCTGATAGTCTAGCCTTAACAAGTGTGAAATGTTTAAATTATATCGTTTCCAATAATAAAAAAAAATAATTAAAATCGAACTACAGGAGAGAGTTATGCGAAATTGTACTTAAATAAACGTATGTGGCGAATTAGGCAGCTACTTCTTATCGGTTAATGAGTTTTTGCAGAGGACAAATCGTTTACTCGCAAGCATTTAAAAGAGCTTATCTAGTCAAAGCTGTATATGTATTGAAACATTACAGATTATTAAGATCATAAATTTTCCGTTTTACCTGCGGCGAGTAAATGTTTGATTTACAGCACCGCCCTCGGCTAATGCGTAGCGGAATTTCATCTCTAAATAGCTATAAGCGCGTAGCGACGCTCAGTTATGAATGCACGTAATATTATGTAAATTTAGCTTTTTATAGTAAGCTATTTCGTTGATAGCTGTAATAACGCGCGGGAGTGTAACATACTGTATGAATAAAAACGTAAATGGTAACATTATTTAATGTGCAATAATTTCAGTTTATATTCTGTGCAACATCTTGTTATAATTGTCTCTGTCATTAAACAAGTATTGTTTCGGTCTATATTCTATAAAAAAGATTCCTTCCGTAAATACGTGAAATATATCCTTTTGTATTTACGAGACGCGTAGAGGCGACTAATATTTAGAAAAACTAATTAAGTTTTTCGCGAACAAAGTGTTTAAGAGAAAGATTCTATACCGTTGTAAGAGACCATCTGATGATCAAACTTAATAAGTTGACCTAAGATTCTCAAACTTGAGACGTTGATCCTATACACAGTATAATATTTACATTATTTACTCCCATTTATTTAAAGGATATATTATAATAGTTTTTGTTGTATCCATTGTTAACAAAATCTAACCCGATTTTTATTAGCCATGACGCCACCATGGTGTAGTTAATTTGGAAAACAAATTTAGTCTCAAAACGACATTAAAAGACTAAAAAAAACTATAATTATTCTAATGCTATTATCAAAGCTGATTCTAGGCAATGTATATAACTTATTTGTAGGTGTTAGTTATAATAAATAAAATTTTCCATGTAGATAACCGTAATAGATTTACATATTTGTAACACAAAAAAAAGTTTTGACTTATTTTGTAAATTTAAAAAACTTTTTATCTAGAAATAATAATTTTCCGATCAATTTTAACAGCGAAATAAATGTGGTAAAAAGTTACTTTACAGACGATTTAAATATTTGGGAACAACTTCAAGCTCATGTCATAAATATTCTAAAAGCATACCGTGCGTAGTATTACATTTTTATTAAAAACTGTATCCTTAGTTATATTGTGAATAACCTTATATTGTTTTAATAAAACAATCTCGATTACCTCAAGAATGTTTCTCTGATTTCTTTTGCTTCATGAATTTAGTAACGAAATCCGAAAAGTGTAAATTACTTTAAGTAAGGAGATTTTGTACCTTATGAATAGGAGTTCCCCAGAAGTCGTTCAGGAAGATGTTTGAGATCGGCGTCTGCGGTCGCAGGTCGCGGTTCTCCTTTATGGCACTAATGTCATCGAAAACGAATCCACAGTAAAGGCTGTTATGATAGACTATTATGCATGCCAACACGAGGATTGCACCGAGCCCGCGCCGTGGTGCCTCCGGCATTTCCTCATTCATTTGACCCGCGCCAGTGAGACGTCGTCTGCTGCGCCCAGTCCGCGTCCTCACGGCGGACACAACTCCTCCGAACCTACACACGCCACTTACGCGGTCCATCGTAAACACTCAAAACAACCTTAATAACACATCACCAATCAATTACATTATACTAACAAAACCTAAAGACGGAATAATATCGCGACATTGCAAACGTTCCAGCGAGCCTCGATAACACCAACATGAGTCGGACTATAAAATTCGCTACACAAAAATCAAACACTAAACACGGTTATTAATAAATATATACACTGACAAACGGCATAATACGAATTTACAACGTATGTTTACGACGGCGCGCACATGTCATGTTTTTTTTTTCAGACGAAATCGTTTAATTTGACATTTATGTGATTTTCGACGAAACAGCTCACGGACCGACGTAAAGCTAACAGCAACGCTCGCCGACGACTGCCGAGAGATGCCGAGCGAATGCCGCGTCGAGTCACGTGACCAGTCGTTTTACTGCGGGTCGTTTCGGGATCGCGCATGCGTCTGCATAGTATTAGGTGGCGGCAAAATAAATATTCTCGTCTTTTGCTACTTATGATTGACAGGATATCCGTTTCAACTACACTATTTTTAAAGGCGTGGTGAATATAACGAAGATTTTTCTTTCATTAAAATAGATTAATTCTTAACAACGATCCCACCTAGTGTTGTGTGAAGCGCGGTAGTAAAACGCACTTGCCTAGCAACAACCTATCCAAGGTCATTAGAAATATTAAAACAAATTTAAAAACATGTTTTAAGTCGCTTATTTACTTTTCTTAAAAAACAATTTACATAAGAAATTATAATAAATTAAGTAATTGATAAAAAAAATTGATAAGCAATTATAATGGTTTATTGTTTGAGCGGCAGAGTATCGCAATTTGATTAAGTCGACCCTACTCTACATCCAGCGAGCGCATGCCCGCGGCTGCGAGGGGTAAAGAAGGGGAGAAATGTTGATGACGACATTTTGGTCGGGTTTGGGGGAACAGAAGGGTGGGCGTTGAGAGTCGAATTCGAGATTCGAACCTACGCAACCGCCGATCCTTATTAGTCGTGTTTGTAGTTTGTCATAAACTGCTCCCGTACATTTGAACGACTGGCTCCAGTCAGTGAATTTACGAAATCACTTAGCCTCATCCTTTCGGATCCATTTCTTACGCGTCAAAAGCCTGAGATGAATGCCGATAAAAGGTTTTTGTTGTCGGAGAGATCAGCCGCTTTTTACGGCCAAAGTTATTAGGCATATACCTTCAAACTTTCACATAAATGTTTTGCCTCGTCCAATTTCATTTTGTCCTCCAGCTAAAACAAAAGAGAACACCGATTTATTTTCAAATATTCGTCTCAGCATAAAGTTATATGAAAAAACTTTCATGCTAATCTTTTGAGGGATGAAATATTTTAAAATAAAATTAAAAATTTCGTCTATTACCAATAGTTTCGCATATGCCTTTCTTTATTAAATAATATTCCGTAATACCATTTCTAACAAAATTGGATATTTTCATTTAAAGATGGCCGTAAATTAAGAAACAATTTTAATGATAAAACTTTATGAACACTTAAATATTTTTAAAAGATAAGAAAATCAGTATAAATTACAGTCGAATCCCATTTAAAGTTTGATGTAAAAAGACTGCAACTGGAATAATAATTTTATCAGACCTTTTAAACCGGATCTGAATCTATCCAGTAATGTAAAGATAACAAAACCGGTTAAAAAAGTTCTTTTCAATCCTTTGAACGGCCGCTTGCGATGATTTACATATTATTAATCGCCATAAATTATAGATATTGTTCTATTACGATATATTTTGGTAGACAAAAGATCCTTTCTAGAGATCTAAAGTATTTATCATACGAGGGGCGTTCGCGGTGCAAAATGAATTTTCATTTCGTGTCCGTTGGCTTAGAAGGGCTTAATATGTAATGAGGTCTAAATGAATTGAAGGTGTTGAACGTAATGAAGTGGAATTATTTTTGCTTTATATTGGTTAGTCGGTATTTTTATTAATATATGAATAGGTTATGATTGAACAACATATAATTTAGGGAAGTATTATAATAGACATTCAATTCGTAGACAAAGAAGTCTTAGTAATAAACGATTTATTTGAAATTAATTTAATCTTCTCATTGTATTCAAAATATTTAGAAATTAACAATTATTTATAAACAATTTATAGAAATATTAAGCAAAATGTAGTTTAAAATATAATTGTAGATAATATTACAGCTCTTACAATGAATGAATAATTATACAGATAAATCTGCGTTATTATGTTACCCATTGTAATGCTAAAAAAAATTGGATGTTATATGAAAACCGCAAATATTTAACAATAATCAAAATGGAGATTACAATAGAGTATTAAAAATAATTATAAAAAAAACTTATTGCATTGACATTAAACTCTTGTATTTATAAAAAAGTATAACATATGACTTAATTGAAAATTCTTATAAAAATAAACACTATCATGATTGCAAAATAGGTGTTGATGTAATTCTTAGAACTAATAATAAATCCATGTATAAATAAAGGAGATGCGAAGTTAAACGGCGATCGTTTCTTTTTATAGGATACCGGCGCCATTTTGTATTTATTCAATTAGTTTGACAACAGTCATTCGAGACTGGCTGATTATGGAGTGAAGAAAGTCTCGGTTACGATTGGTTTTAAAACTTTTGGTTACATTTTGTTACAGAGCGTCAAGTCATGGTCAATAAAATTGAAGTGAAACAGTTTATCTAATTATGAAAGACAACTGAAGCCAGATAAATACTTTAATGTAATTGGTAGGCTTCGGAAATAATTCAAAGGTCAATATTTTCAATGTCATTGAAACGTTAGAAAGGTCCTTGTGATACAGAACACAGTAATTTATTTTCGGAACCGCATATGATCACTCAATCTGCATACTACAGCCTGAGTGACCATATGCGGTATCTGAGTGTCCAGTCTGCAGTATGCAGTCTGGACACTCATACTTTAAATAACTGCCGTAATAGTAATGTTTCACTATCTACTGACTCATTGTTATTTAGTATGGTGTGAAATTTTGTAAATGGTTGTCCGGTGCACCACATCCCAGAATTCAACATAATAGAAATGAACAATAAAAAAACGAAAGTTATAATTATAGAGAAGAGAAGTGAAAGTGGAAAATCCTTCGAATGGTTCGAGGGTATATAACGTATAAGATATACCTCAGATTGCTGTTTTTTCCACGAACGTACCCAGCGAGATCACCTGTAAATCCTGCCCATCGGGACCAATGGCTTTGTAAAAACTGGACCCCCTGTGATTGATTGGGAGTCGCTTTCGAAGACCAAAAGAGTACATCTTTTGTTAAAATCCATTTCATTTTGTGTACACACTATATGTTTTATATATGAACAAATATTACTACAAAAAACTGGGGTAATTTAAAAGAAGTACACATGATTTAAAATTTTACGAAGTACATAGTTTGTTGTTTTTGTTGGAGATAAATTGTATATAAAAAATTTACCAATATTTTATAAAAAAATTGTGTTTGTATATCAATTGAAATAATGATTACATAACAATAGTAATAATGTTGTTGTTAAAAAATTGTCCAATTTTATAACAAAATTTCAAGTAATTTTTTTATCAAATTATATACTTTTTATTTCTTTCGTTTATAAGAAATATGTGAGTAATATGTTCCCAGGAGAAACGCCTCCAAAAAGCTTGAAAGTAACCTGTAAAACAAAATGGAGCCTGGATGTTAAAAACCTACGCAGGTAGCCTTATGATCGTCGAGTTATTTCTCATAGCAGTGTAGACCCACCGGGTCGATAAATCAGACACCGTCCAATTTAATATTGGTCCTCCTCACTTCCCGAAGTATATTGACACGCTAGCGTCAGGGGAGTTGCAGCACGTACAGACATATACCAATTTATACTGGTCTCCAATAACTCTGAAACGGAGCAATTTGCTTGTGGGAACTGGTAATCAGACTTAGCCTCTACAAATCTAGTACTTACCGGTGACATAAGTTTTCATATTATACGAACAAAAGTTCTTTTGGAATTAAGTCTGCAATATTTATTACTGTTTGGTACGTTCCGATGAAATACGTGTCCTACTTTTACAATGCCCTATAAGTGAACTGTTTTAGGTTTTTAGGTCAACAGTAGACTTTGTGAGAACCTCTGAACTTTTCTATTCCTCAAAGTTAGAAGCGTAAATAGCTGGATTTTAAATACAAAAAAAGGTAACTTTATAAAAAAGGAATGATCAGTCCATTGAAATGACAAATGACTTAGAGAACTTCACAAAATTTAAAATATGCAATAAAAATAGTGATTGAGATGATTTAATAGAAATTTATTTATCTTTTTAAGTATTTATTTTGTTAGATTACTAGCTGACTTGATCAAGCGTTGTTTCAGTCATTGCTATGAAAATTAGATAAATATACCGATTCCCTATTATCTAGAAGATGTAAGTAATAACAAAGTACATAAATATTAAAAAAAAAAACTTTTTAAATATCAGAATACTTGAATAAGTACAAACATTTCTCTGTGAAATCGTCATAGAATCTCCGCAGTACTTAAACAATGTAATTTGATTAAATGCATTGCGGAAATGGTACTCCCTCGTTTGAACGGGGGCGGCGGTATATCAAAACTTCGCCATTAAAACAACGTGAGACCACGACACCTCGGGATCAACTATCCCAACTTCATTTCTTCAGCCAACTTTATTGTCTTGAAAGTTTAACGGCTGCAGTCAACCCTTCCTTTGGCACGTAATATAGAGAAGTGAGCGCTATTAAACGATGTCGTATAGTTCCGAGAATAGTTCACATTGTTAGCTGTCTGGGACTAGTCACTTTAATATAATAAATTTTAAATAGATATGACAATAAATATTGAAGTTAATAACAAAACAGCTATTGTCCTTTGTATCATTATTGTACGAATGTTGTCAATGAAGCGATTGAATTAAACTAAAGCATGTTAATTTAAGCGACTTATGAACGTTCTCGGGAACAAGTGTCTGAAATTGCTTCAAGTTTGATGTATTTGCGCGCTCCTCTAGAGATAAATTTGTTCGAAAAGTTGCTGAATGTGAAAAGTTTGAAGCTCACTTCAATCCATTACACGAGTGAAATATTTCTTTGTTTTCTGGCTCTGGAGCGGAAGGACGCGACCTTACAAATCAAAAGTTTATCACTAGTACTGCGTACATCTGCTGCGTCGTCTGGGTATTAGAATTTTTCAAAACCTGTATAAGCACACCTCTGTGAGGTCGTCGTCAATCATTTCCCAGAGGAAATTAACAAATTTTCATTTATCTTCCATATACGTTCATATATCTCTATACTGCGAACATTAATTGTGCAAATTTTTGAAATCCATAATTTCGTCGTATATTTTGCGTCCTAAAATAGGTATCAATCAATCTTGCAATAGGAGATAAAGTAAAATGTAATGTTTGAAACGTAATATCCACCGATTTATTTAATATACCGTCCATCAATCATGGCAGACGGTGTATATCCTGAATGCTGGTGACAGATCGCCGTGCAACATGTGATATGAGTTTGGCTAGGCGTCCTCGCTAACGTTTTTATTTTCAATCTATCACTTAGTTTCTCGGCATAGACAAGGATATTAAAAGCATGTCAATATACGTTAGAAGGACATGTTATCGTGTACCTATTAAACTTCACGTCAATCAAGTATTTTGCGGACACCTTTTACAGATAGATTATGTCATAGGTATGTTACAGTTTAAAAATAATAATTTTATAGAGTAGAGGGAAAGAGCTTGAAAAGAATTGAGAAAAACTTCCTTATTTTTCGCGTGTGGATCTAAATTTGTCGACTGAACAATGGATATTTTACAAGGAATCCAAAATATGTACAAGTAGCAAACTCGATGTAGATAACAAATAATAGGGCTTTAGCTCGGAAAGGAAATAACAAAGGCGTTCAGCTGTTCTGCTTTTGTTATGCAACTTATCTTCAAATCTTGGAACTTGACACATTGTTAGTTTGCAACGTACGTTTAACTTATCTGGTGTAAAATTCATGTTGGGAAGCTGTTGCAGAACATATTTGTAATATGTAAGATTAACACACATTAATTAGTTGTACTTGTTTTCATTATCTATTCAATTTGTTTAATCTATTTGTAAAAGAATCAAATTGCTATACTATTTATAAAGAACCTTGTACAGTAATAGATTTAGTTTTTAGATACAGGTGATAATTATTATTAAACTGGCAGTACCAGGCATTTAGATAGTTAAATAATGAGTATTGTTATATATAGAAACAAAAGGAAAGAATGAAACGAACCTCTTTTGTAAATTAAAGTCCATATTTATCAGTATTGATTTATCATTTGAAAAGGACAGTAACTTATTTTATTACCTTTTTATGTTAACAATGCAGTAGACCGACAAATTTTGTCCGCTAATGAGGCATCGCGAATGACGAATGACTCCTTTGACACCACCATTAATTGACACGAAGTCATTGCGTGTGACATTATTAATAGACCAAACGACCCGTCAACGACAGGGCGCTGATTGCTTTTGTAAGAAAAAAAAAATTAATTTGTTACTGAGTACTTTATACATAATTTGAATTGTAAGCCTCCTAAGAAAATATAATACAGCACTTCACTGTTTTGATCCCCTCAATTATTTTCCTAGTCATTTTATACTTTAAATTAATTGATTAATATACTACCTGGTGATAGCTCAACGTTATCACGAGAAAACTGCTACAGTATTACATACAAATATAATGAAACTAATTCACTGGAGCAAAAACTGACAGATTATGTTGTTGAATTGGGAACTGTAACAGTAATACGTAGACTGAAGTGCGTAACTCAAAAAATCGTTATTGCATGCGTAGACAATATCTTGTAAAATATATATTAACTTTTCGTGAGTTTAATTTTTTTCTAGTTTTAAAACATTTAGGCGCAGTAAAATAGTTGTTATATTTTTAAATTCTCTTGTGAATGATGGGTAATTTCATCTTAAATAACCTACATATATATTACTGAACATATAATTAAATCAACATTATTCCGCATAGACAATTCCGAAGGCGTTCCCGGTCCCAAAACGTATTCACTCGAACTGGCCCAGGGCCGTATCCGTTACGTGAAAGTTTTGATTTAGTGCTTATAGCTGTCCCAGTCGGGGGAGAGCCCTCTTTAAAGTTTTAGTGATGTAATAGAATAAAACTGCTCGAACAATCCTCTTGCTCAGGCATTCATAGCGGCGTTCAACAATGCATTATAGAAATGTTCCGAGTTATTATACGTAACGTTTGGAATGTAAAGGATTCGAAATACCTGTTGGAGTTAGAATTTCCTCCCAAAAATGATGACGGAATCTTTAAGAATTACCATTAAAGACTCTATAGTTGCATATAATAACAAATCTAATGTTACCCTACTGAATGAATTTTCCAAGTCACTTGGAAATGCTGAACTTGCGATATAACACGTTCAACGAATCCCCGCAAGGGAGCTTTAGTCAGCGCTACTTCTTATTCTTTTAGTTGTTTACAATCAGCTGTGCGAGTAACAATGGGAGCATTAAAATTGGGAAAGCCGTTCAAACTCACTTGAGCGTCTATAAATATATTAAAGACATAAAAGACTTCCTTTTGTGGATAAAGTGGACAGTCATTATATTTTTATTGACAGAGATTAGAAATTTACTTTTATTCTGCTATTGTTTTGTTTCAACACCGACATTATTTTATACTTCACGCATTTATACAGGTGGTTACTATCGTTCCGAGTTTACTTTGTAGATAAATTTCACCCTTGTAACTAAACCGTCCTTTGCAGAATGTTTTGCGCAATGGTGTAAAACATTTGTCCTGTGTCAGATTAGAACAGGAACAATAAAATAAAACCGTTCTGTTCAGCTTACCCGAACAAGAGCCCGTATTAAGTAAACTGTTAACTACAAATAATAATAACAAATGGAACTAGACTTAGTATTGTTTATGTTGAAGGTAAAAAAAGAAAACAAGGACAATAAACAAAATTCTCTTTAGGAACATTTAACGTCCGTAAAATTTAGCTTAGTAACGAAGTATATTGCCCAGAATAAACAGATTAACTGTACGGAAGGCTTTTCCGGGAAACAAGAACAAATGGGATCAGCTTGAAAAATGTTTAACAATAACAAAATGGAGGAACTTGAAGTGACATCGGGCCATTAGGCAAGCAGAACTTAACACCGGAGCGGATTTAGTTTAAACTTATTGAAGCTATACAAACACGCTCGACAGCTAAATATAATATGTATTGTTAGCCTTATCGTTAGTTAAATTATTTTTGTATTAAATTAATATTCCTCTTATATATTCCTACAAAAATAATCTTAAGTAATTTAAGTAATATATATAAAGCTCTACTTAGTTCTTGGCGATATTAATGCAATTTTGGGTAAAAGAGACTTATTATGTTTCCCTATCTCTGTGCTGAAACAACATACAAAATATGGTGCTTTATTAGTAAACCGTAGTAACTTTTTTCATTACACACACTGAACATTGATTAAGAATGTTCATTAGTAAAGGTCTACTACTACTCTGGACTAGTCTTGTAAAGATTTTATTTTGCTAACAATAATAAAAATTGACAGTTTCGTTTCATCCGTCTGGGAAGTTCGGACACGTCGAAGAAGGCAAGTTTTAACGAGGCGCCATTGACTTGGAGCTGGCCGCAGTACTGCGAACTTGTTAATCCTTAGGTCGTTTGAAATATGAAACTTGTGTTATAACGAGAGGTGTTCTAGTCTATGACAAACAAATACACGCAGAAAGTATTTATAATGTAGCGTCAAGTTTTATTTTGTTAAATCCCCTCGTAACAGGAGAGAAAAAATCTTCATTTGTAAAACTTTAAAATGATACGGATGTAATTTTTTTTACATTATGCATTAAAATAATGGACACATCACATTTATGGTAGTTAAGACTTCCCCGACTTTGAGTTAAAATAAAAGTTAAAATTTATTTTTACACTCAATAAAAACTAAGTATTGATTATATACATAGGTTGGTTACAAATTTGTTCTATAAAAGCAATTTTCTTTCGGTTTACACTTTTAACACGAGATGTCACTAGCTTTATTGTAAATCCTGTAGTCCATTACAGGGTCAACAACATTTTGTTTAACTTCTGGACAACAGATGGCGCCTGAAATTTAAATATTTTAGTAACAGGTAGTAACACTAAATGATAGTAAATAATAAGCTTGTTAATAACAATGCGTCGCTAGTTAATTTCTTTGTACTACGTGACATGGTTCTTATCGTTTTGGGACAGACAGACAGAAATTGGTGGTACCTAGACGACGTAGTTACCGCTGCAGATCCTATTTCTGTCGCCAAAAATAATGTGCAAACAATATTGTGTTCATATTTGAAAGATAGTGATGTTAGGTCAATTACTGGGATAACTAGACTTAACATCTTACTTCTGCCTCAAGGCGAAGACCGCATTCTGATGGACTATATACAATCTTAACCAGCGTCTCGTTGTTATAGGTGAGCGTATTACCTATCATCAGGTACGTCTTACTTATCTCGTTATATCGAATAAAAATAACAGCTTCGTTATCTCAATATTTTTTATCAGGTTTTAAATTCCGGTTTTACTATTTATTATAAATTTTGCTTTTAATATGTTACAAAAATATTCTTTTATAAAAATTTCAGGTTATACACGACGGGCTACGTGTGTCCACAGTCCACTAACTGAAAGGTAGCGAATGAAGCGCACCGCAGCGGAAATGTCAACGGTCAAAGCCGGAGTTAACGCTGCAAGATATGTTTCGCTTTACTAAATTTCTAGTGGTCATGCAATTTTAGCTACGATTGGGTTTAATATATGCTATGTACTTCTCTTTACCTAAATTTAGTTTAAGATATAACTATATTTGCATTAAATGCTTTATGTTTTTCCAATATATTCACATTGAATTGACAACCTCTCCTGATTTGTTATGTGTACCCGAATTTTACTAAATAAAACTAAATTTTACAAAATTATACAAATACTGAAAAACCTGCATAATTTGGCTAACCTATAGTTATTTAAAAAATATAACAATGAAGAAGCAAGGACGACATTAGATTTTTACAGATTTGAAGTTATTTATTATTAAATCAAATACATAGTTTGAATACCTGTATCAAGACAAATATAAAAATATCTTACTTATATATTTTTGTTACGTAAAATTCTTCTTTATAAATTTATTTTGTGTACGTTTTGTCGGAAGAGTTCATTGAAATCACAACATCCTTCAACATGACTATATTAAAACTCGTCGAACAGTTTAATTGTATCGGCCAGTAAAATTATTCAGGCGTTGTATTTAATTAAGCCCCGGGCCCTTTGTTGGACTTCCCGTATTTATGATACTCGAGGAGTTTTATTACAAGTTATAATTTCCAAGGCAGATTTGAAAGCTTCTGAATATTGAAATTAAAAATCGAGATACACCGCATTTATACGTCCGTATCACCTTTATGACTTCATTTCTACTGAAGTTGAATGATTGTCAAAGTTTATTATTAAAACTGTGCTCGACGTTGTCACGTTATTCTATTAATTTTACTGACTACACCAACCTTTAAAAAAATTATATAAATTTTAATTGTTCATTGTTTTTAAACTCTGATATGTAGGCCACCTCCTCTTAAATCTTTAAAGATCTTTACCATTACTGGTTGTAGTGTAAACAACAACAACCGTGACGTTGCATTAGATATTTTTATTATCTCATACTTTTATTCTCTTGCATGTCTGAGTATATTTTTGTATATAATATATTTATCAATTTTGAAAATTTTCGTCATTATGTGAGTGAATCAGTAGGTTGAAAATCTTTGGACTTACGAGTTAATTTAGTGAAATTATAAGGATAACGAAATTTAGCACATTACGTCTCAAGGCTACAATTACAATGTGGTGCTGTGTGTAACATTTTAACCAGCACCAAGTTGTTATGGGCAAGTGTATCACTTACCATCAAGTGAACGCTTTGCTTGTGTCGTTGCCTCGTCGCATGAAAAAAAAAGTTAAGCATGCACTTATTGTAAATAAATAATAGAATTGTTTTTTTGCTTATATTTTGGTTACGTTTCTTTTTTGTTAAAATATTTTGCAGCACTAAATTGATGCTTGTTTGAGACTTAGGATACGTCTCGTTAGCTAAATAATTTTTAATTTTATGCACATTATTATCTAGTGAAAATTGTTGCGGCTAAGAGCAAAATTTGGAAAGAAATATTGAATGATCGCATCAGTTTAAGCCGTGATTCAGTAACCGCCGCTGTGTTGGGGGTAAATCATAAATAACCCCGTTTAAACTCGTCGAACAATTTAATAACATTGTATTAGCTGATAAAATTGTTCGGGCGTTGTATTTAATTAAGCCTCGAGAGCTTTTGTTGGACCTCCTGTATTTACGGAACCCGGGGAGTTTTATTACACATTTATGACTTTTATTACGAGTTATAATTTTTGGGTTGGATTGGACAGATTTTAATTAAATCAAAATGTTACTTTAGATTGCGCTTATGGCATTTTTTATTAATTTGTTTCTAAAATTCGTCCAAACAACTTATTACTAGAGAAATTAGCACTGGTATTGAATGAACTATCATACGCATAGGAAATGTATAAAAGTCAGTTTATTTTTTATTACACATTAAAAAGTTACTAACATTTAGTCTTTTTAAAAATAAATTTGTTGTTTATAAAAGATTTTTTCGTGTAGTTAAGACTTAATCAAGTAATTTTGTTAGTTTTGACTGATTCGTCTGGAAAGTTCCTAGAGATACAGAACAAGTTCTAACGAGGTGTTGAAGTTGCAGCTTTATATAAAACTTTGCACTTGATGGCTTTTGTTTCACTTATTAAACTATTTATAGGAAGCGTGACGCTAATGATAAAATGACGAGACAGTTGTATAATATTGTAAATTTTATATAAGGTTTTTCTCGAAATCATCTAAATATGTAAATCCGCTATCGTATGTGTTTCGGTTAAAACTTAATTAAGTTAATATGCGATGTTTACTCTATCTATTGTTGGTATCTCATAGTTAACTGAGAAGTTCGGGAATGCTAACCTTTATTAAAGTTTATACTCTGTGATGACGTTAGATGACGATGAAAGTAAAAAGGATAATATGTAAATTGTATTCAAGTGTTCAGAACTCTTCTAGAGGTAGGCATATAGGAAATGTTATAAATAATATGAAAATTTGTTTATGTTATAACGTTAATATTATATAAACCTGTACCATTTTGTATGTTTGCATATATTGACACAATGAGCGCTGATACGCCGGGAGCCCTGTTTGTTTGCTCCGCATACTCGTATAAAACGCTCGAGCTATGAGGCTTTAGAGGTTTGTACAGCCGACGGTTCCCAGTCTGACAAATGTTTTCTTTGTCTCAATCATACGTGACAAACGGATGCCATTTCTGTGGTTATACATATTTTTACCATATAATAAATTTTTACATGTAATTTTATCATATTATTCAAATCGAGGAATAGTCCATAACCTACCACCATTTTAGAAAAAAAAAAACAGGAGACTTTAACAGAGGTTAATGTCTCAAATTTCGAACCTTCGCTTTGTAGTCGGATAATAAATTAAAGCGGCAAGATAAAACCTTTTCCACTATTAGTTTATGGTCTCTGTTTTTTTTGTTCATCAATAACTTTCATGATATTTTGTATCATATGTCAAATTTCCGGTCAAAGGTAAATATATTTAAAAGAATTATATTAAACACCGCTGTGTAAACAAAAATATCATAATTCCGACATCAATAATACAAAATGTTATGAAAGCGGAATCTTTGGAACGATATATTCTATAAGCTACTGTTTAGACTCCAAAAGAAAAACATTTTCCCCAAAAATTTTGATAATTATTAAATTACAATAGAATTAACATTGATGGTATTTATGGTTACCTTAAAGGCTACACATTGTGAAAATTTTATAAACAGTGACGATTAGATAAATTTTTGTGTTTCCTAATAAGTAAAAATAGTTATACAAATTAAGGAACCTAACAAAGGTTATCTAGGCATGAAGGTTATCTTCGAATGTCTATTAGGTATTAAGGTCACTCATTGTAAACAAGGTTTAAGGTTAACAATAGAGGATCCTTTGTGTCGACTTATGACACTAATTTCAGGAATACAGTAGTAGGTAAATGTTACTATTACATTATAGCACTGGTATACCAAATTTGATCGACTCCAGCGTACTGAGCATCCCGCCGTGTGCAATGCACACCTTCACGTTCTGATGCGCTACAGTCAAAGAGAGACAGCGGGAATAAAAATAAACATACAAGTTATATCACATAACATCACGTTCTGCTAATAATATATTAAGCAAAATCAGGATTTTTGTAATATTTACATCGTTTTAGTATGTTTATATGTACTCAACGTCGCGCATTTAGCTGAAACTGTGTTCGTTTGATATAATATAGCATCGCTAAGTTAACATGCGGATGCGGTTTGCGCAATTAACAAAGCAATTTATCCGTGGCGCTGTTTGTTGTCTCAATATCTTGTTAAAATTACAGTTCCCGGCTTTATGTCGTTTTATTTACCAAGTTTATCTATCTTAAGGTGATATTGAAATGCTATCTCATTTTCATTACACAATTCTGTTAAAATATCAAAACAAAAACTTCAGGAGCTTTTTCTTCCTAACTGTATACTCTTGACATCGTAATCAGTCTTTATGCAACACGCGTGCCTTTTGACATCATGTCTTCGTTTGGATTTAGGTCTTCGACCGAAAAGAGGAAAGTTCGGGATCAAATTGCCAACTTAATAGAGCAGGACTCTTTTATACATGGTTATACATACATTCCTGCTTACTTTCAGGCATTTCGACGACGATGTCGTAGACATCAAGACTACATCGCATATATTCTCCAGTATCTGAAGAAATTGTAGTCCTCTTTTCGTTTCATCCAATCTTTGTAAATTTGCTCGAAAAACTTTTTAACTGCCCCTGTGGTGCACGGGCTATTTTTTTGCCCAGTAACAAAGGTTCGGTTACGGGGTAACATGTTTGTGGTGATTGGTTCGTGAAACGGTTTTTCACATTGCAGTCTGCTGCCTTATCAGCGTTGTTGTGTTCCCGCTGGCAACATATGAGTATGTTAAGGGCGGATAGGTTTCACTGTCCACGGTCACTTTGTCACTTAACACTGTGTGAAATTGAAGCACAATGTAGACAAATAATGTTATTTTTTTGTCTGCTTGTGTAAAACTAAATTGTGCCTTTTAAAATTTCCCTTTTTGGTTTTAGGTACATTATATTGGTATTGTAACTTTTCCAAAAACCATTCTCCTCTTGATACGAACTTAATTAAACACCGTACTTGAAATTTATTTTAATTGCGGGGTAAGTAATCGTTCAGCAATTAAATAGTATTGTATTGGTTGGTTACCCCCGCTGCGTTGTGTTTAATTAAGCCTCGAAAGCTTTTGTTAGACCTCCCAGAATTTATGAAACCCTTAGAGTTTTATTACAAATTATTATATTCGGAGTAGATTTAATAGCCTCTTAACTCTAGTAATTTAGGATCGTTTCATTATAGAATCAAATTCCCTTTAATTTACATGAAAATAATAACAATAATTTAGAAGTGCTATGTAATTAAAAAGTTTAATTTGTATAACAAATATACACATCTCGTAGTCCGTTACGTTTATGATTTATATGCTCTTTAAGCAGATTGATCTAGTAAAAGTAAGTTAGATTGTTCTTAGAGGAAAAGTTTTTAGACTTGGGCAAAACAAAATGACAAATATTTATTTCAGTTATAGGAATATATTTTAATGTTACGTTTCTCAGAGTATTTCGTAGATTCGTCTAATATATATCACAGGTTGATTAATATTTTTTAATCTATGTAACGAGTTAAATATTCATATTCGTCATTAAAGTTCCGTAACGATAATTTTAATGGTTTCAAGCGGTTGATGATCAAAACGACGGTTTGGTTGGATATGTTCGCTAACTGCTGGACCAATCCGGACCTTTTAAATTAAAATTAATTGAACATGATTGCGGTATTCGCAATTAGCAAAACCATTTAACGGAAGCTCTGTTTGTTGCCCCTAATCCCACTCGGTGGTGGACACATGTGGTTTTAAAAGCATTATTATAGAGATTTTTTTAATTGAAGTATTCTGACTGGGTGATAGATCTTTTCTCATTAAATTCTTTTGGAGATGCAAATGAATAACAGCAATTTAGGCTATATATGCTATGTTACATCTACAGCGACATTATTCTTATCGACGAAATTTGAATTTTACTACTAAATTTATTACTTTGTTGATAAGGTCTAAAAAAGTATATGTACGTATGATACATAGAAGTTTTATACGTCCTTGAACAACGAAGTTTTTACTTAGATCACTGAGAATTGTATTCATAATATTTTTAAATTGAATGTAGCTTATAATAAGAATTAAAAAAAGGTGTACAATTCAACAACCTTTATCGTATTTATATTGTAATGTCTATGTAGCTATTGCATGATTCTTGCTTGGTAAAGGAGGGTATCAGTTTACAATACTGAACTTCTATAGATGCATAGTAGTATACAAAAATTATTGTGTTCTTTTAGAAAAGCACTGAAGCTAGTACAATTACTGGGGTAACAAGATTCGACGTATTACGTTTTAAAGCGACGAGCATAATGAGATGTAGTGTTTACCATCCTAAACAGCGTCTCATTTTTCAATATAAGTAAAATATAAGAAATAATCAAGTACTTAAAGTAATATACATATGGTTAATACGTCCGCGGGATAAGTCATAATATTACAATACTTAAACTATGTTTTTTTATAGCTTGGAGCGATTTATCAAAGTTAAAAGAGCTCATTAAAATATTCCTTTGATAATAAGTCGATAAAAACAAGCTGCTTCTATAATGTCGTGATATCAAAGGTTGCTAAAAGGCCGACCGTTTATTAATAAAAAAGGTATCGAATTGGTTTTAACAAGTGCCTAATTAAGCACTTGAAAATATTGTCTTGTATTTTATTCCTAATATATTAAAAATATTAAATATTTCTTACATAGAAGATGATCTCATAAAATATAAATACATCATTTTATCAAAACTGTTTCTTCGATTGATAGCAATTACATTTATACAAAAATTTTGTTATAAGTTATTAGTAATAATAATTTGTAACATACAGTAGCATATCTATTTTTAAACAATATTTTATTTATAAATTAAACGTTCACTTGAATGAAAGTGATACGCCTATTTATAACACTGTAGTACCGGTTGTAATGGTATACTCTCCACCACATTGTGCTCGTCTCTTTGACACATAAATCTCGTTACTCAAGTAGTTTTACCGGTAAACTGTTTGACGTTGAGCTTTCAAGGATATTAAAGACAATATTATGTAATTAAAATTTATCAAGTTTAATTTTTTTTTGTTCAAATGACATACCTCTTTTAGCTAAGTAAACATATGCTTACTATTCTTATAATGATGGGCAGTTTTTCATTCTCGTAATTAGATAAGATTCTTGTTGTCATAGATTCAAAAGTATATTGAATTTAAAGCCTACCCAATATTTTGAAATGACAAACAATATTTTAACTATGTAAATCTCAAAAACTCCATCAAAAACATTGATCCGTTTTGTATAGAAGAAATATTTACTTTTTTTTTAGGCGATTTTCGCTTAAAGGAATTTTTAATTATACATCAAATATTATTATCTTTATAGTCATAATTAGCGTACAGAAGAAAAAACTGAAAATTCTTAAAGTTTTTCATGCATTTATTTATATTAGTTAAAAGTTTTAACATATCTACATCTAAAATTATAAACTTAACGTGCAAATAAATGATTATGTTTTGTAATAAACTTATGTAATAGTAATAAAACTAAACTACCTTTTAGTAACTCTGTTTTCTTTTAATGCATCGTAGTCATAAATTGGATACGGATTCCGCCGTATATTAAAAGTTAGTCTGTTACTGAACATATGATAGTTCATCTATTATATTTCTCGTAAAGATAAAACTTTAGATATTTCAAAGGAAATTTAAAACCTCTCACTGCAAACACTCATAAAAATGCAACGACTTGGAGGTAAATGAAGTCGTAATACCACCACGGAAGACATTAAATCAAGGGGTCTACTAAATTAAACGGTACAATGGAATTGCTTTCGTTTATTGAAATTTATATACTTTTCCATTCATTCACTGTAATGAAGTTGTATTGCTTGATTTAAAAGTAACTTGGAAAAGTACGTTTCTTCAGCACTATTTTTTTATAAACAAAAAATCTTTTAAAATTAAATATTTGTAAAACTTTTCTGTTAGTGTATGTGTCTAGATATTTTTTATAGGTAAGTGGTTTACGAATATAGTTAAATTAATTTGTAATATTTCCTAGATATGAAAATGTATTAAGAGATATAATACTTAGTTTCCGTATTATATATTTTTAAACAAAAATTTTACTGATCATGTTTGATGTTGCTTGGTTGATCATCGTTGCAGGAAACCGTATAGGTACTGTAGGTCCTGTTTCTAGGGTAACGTAGTAATGAGCTAATATTATTGTTTCAGTTTAAAGGGACTTGTACGTAATGAATGAGGTAACAACCCTAGCAATTCGTGACTCAAAAAGACGGGTAGGATGTGGTGCAGTGTACATAATTTCAACAAGAGTTACATTACCATTGGCGGAAGTATTACTCACTATCAACGTGTTGCTCAAAAACAGTTCAGCGAATATACGATATTGAACAGTAAAAAAAATTACAAGCCACTAACTCACACAATTTTTGTCGTTAAAACACTGAAATCCCTTTAGCACTGGACATCATAAAGTACCGGGCTAAACGACTGTCGAACCGTTAAAAAACGTTTAAGCGGACGATTAAATTGTTGAGTGTTGTATTTTATTAAACCGAATCCCCTTTATTACAACCCCCACGACAGCTACCCCCTTGTATGTGATAACAACGTTGTTGAATTAAAACGTACACATATTTGATTTTTTGATGAAATTTACAAAATAGTTCAAATTTTCTTTCAAAATTATTTCGTAATGGAAAGTAATGTTGAAAATGTTATTTATTATATATATGAAGACGTGATATGTCTCATAGAAGCTCCGGACCGATTCTCAATGATCTTGAGGTACCTATAAAAGAAAACATCGTGTTTGTTTTTATTCGTCGCTTCGAGAAGATCAGCAAAATATTCATCTGATGATAAATGATACGCTTAGTATGTTGTTTACGCCAATAATGTGGCGCTGGTAAAAGTGGTATTCACAGAACCATGTCGTGGTCGTGGCTTCGGGACATGAGATGTTAAGGTCTCGTTACCTAGCAATTTTACTAGATTACGACATCCTTCAGACCGCAACACTGTAATGTTTAGCGGCAGAAATGGCAGCGAATTGCCTTTGCAGTATCCGGCAACAGAGACCTATGCCTTTCTTTCTTTCCTGAACATGTGATATTTACCAATAGAGCTTTGGGTCAATGTGGGAAATAAACTACTATGAGTTTTTTCTTCTGATAGAAGACTACGTCCCAGTATTGGAGCGTTAAAGTTTTCGTTCAGATATGATGTAAGAATCTTCAAAAGAAGAGTGATCAGATTTCGTCTAGAGTAGTGCGCTTTGTTATCGAGCACATCGCCATTTATTATCAAGTGGAGACGTAGCCAAGTACAAGTTTATTTTATTTAACAAATATATAACTTATTAACTATTAAATTTGTTACTTTCTTGGTGTGATTCATAGATGATACTGAAAACTTCCACCGCCGCTTGTAACCGAGTCACGTTTGCAGCTTTGCTTTTCTTCTTTTGCCTTGCTATTAATTTATTGAGTTTTTGTTTTAAAATTCAGCTTGTGTCCTTAGTAGATATGTTATTACTTACGAGTTTTGTACAACGAAACATGGATTTCTCACACTTTCATTGTGATTTATTATTTTTTGTGAAATTCGTTCATTTTATTATATACTTGCGAAAAGATGTATTATGATGATGATGAAGGAGGTTTAGTGACATAGTAGGTAGTTAAACGACAATCATCAGAAAATTAAATCCAAAAGTATTATATTAAAACAAACTCGTTTGAGTTGAATTAATTATTATAATACATAAATTTTATAGTTATTGACAAATCCTGTCTATATGCTATAGTATGTGTTATTAAATAAATCTAGCATTAATTATTATTGATTCGACGTAAATGAAACCTTCATTCTGAAAATTTTCTCTCGTGGAAGAGATATAACTTGCCTCGTAGCTCTCCGTTTCGTTATTTAAATCATGTTTTATCTTTCTGTAAACCTAAGTCTAAAACTAGGCAAACAATCATTTAAATTAAACAGTAACCACTAGAAGTGTATATTCGCTTGTATTTATAACACTGAATGACGTTACTCTTTTAAATATACTGCTTACCATGTTGTATTAAACGTTCTGTTTTTATTTCAGTTGTCAAATTATATTAATAATACACTTCGCCAATATTTGACCCTTACATATAATGGGTATAAGTGACAGTAGTAAAATGTAGATTTAACAAGGTGTCCGCTATCATCTGTCAAGTTTCGGAAGGCTCTTTCCGTAGACTCTTTAGTTTTTTTTTATATAAATCATTCATGTTCTCTACAATGAATATACCTGTTGTTATTGATTATAATAATGAAGACGGTGCCTTATGTCAAGTTAGGTTAACATAGTTAGTGTAGCACCTTAATTAAATTAATTAACTTAAGAAACATTGTCTAATTAACGTCAGACGTAACTTCCACATGTCACTGTAAGCAGCTGCATGGTAGTAAGAGGCGATAGTTGGGATGCGGGTTTGATTTATATGGGGTTATTTACAAATGTAGTAAATTTAATAATATCACTGATATTCAGATAATAATTGAAAATTTGGTTTTTTGGTGACTGTGTAATTATTACAGTAATTTTACGAAAAAAAAAAATAGTTTTTTAAATTAAAAGGACAGTGTAGGATGAAACTATAATGATGAACAGTGCATATAAATGAACAAAATTAACTACAATCTTGTTATACAAAATGACTATTTATCTAATACATAGATAGAAAGGCCAAAGATGAAGTTATTCCAATAAGATTTTATGAGCTCGTTATACGTAGGGGCTATGAGCTTGGTACTTGGTGCACGGTAATAAGAGTTTCACTTCGTCTATTCCTTTGACGAAGTGAAGCAAGAATGTCTAATAAATGTTATATTGGTGTTCACAAAATTGCATCTTACGAGTACGTACAAAGGGGACAGGTTCTAAGCCTGAATATTAAGGAATAACCGGACCATGAATTTACCGTTATATTGTGAAACAGCAGCTCGCTACTTCTCTTTGCTCTTGACGTTAAGGATGAGATACAGTTTCCTCAGTATGACAATACAAAACGATTTCAATCAGCTTATGTTTCTACTGGTACAATAGTTTAAAATACGGTTTATCAATTTATTGTCGTTATTTAGATCCGTCAATGCTGGGTTTTGTAATTGTTTTCACATTTACTATAGCTTTAAAAAATATTGGAAGTAATAAATATAACGTTTTACATAATATTGATTTATTAATTAATTTATTCCCACATTTACTTTCAAATCTAAAAAGGCAAAATAGTTGAAAATAATTAATAGCATGTTATAACTTATTATACTTGATAATAATATAGAAGGAGCTTCGCGTTGTGTAGGCAATATGTTGTAATCCTTTAAGTTAACGACGTGAATTGCTCTATTATGTAAAATGTGAAGCCAGTCTATGCGAAGTTAGATGAAATTCGATCGGCGCCATTGATGTTAACAAATTGCTTGCATGCACACAGCAAGAGACAATATAATATTCGCAATGTGTTTAAGTTTAACTGTAACTGCTTAATTTTACTGGAAATGTTACAATTTGATAGTGAAGGGAAAACTAACTTGAATAGCTGATGATTTCTTGTATAAAATAGGGAAAATATAAGAAGAATGTTTAATATGTTAAGTGACACACCTTTTAATAATGTGGTGGTTAGTATTCAACGATTATACAACCTAGTATCAATTTAGTATACTTCGAATAAAATACAGTAAAATTCATACATGTATGTTCGACTACAGGCATAGGTGTTGTGACTGACGTAGACACTCTTCTGCAATAGACTGGATAGGTGTCAAGATATTAGAAAACTCTTGAATCTTTAGAAAATATATATTAAGAAATTTATTACTTATGACCGAAAATACTTTAAAGCTAAAATTTTATCTGTCACGTAATACTTCGTTTCTAATGAATACATATAATACATACATATTTTACTGCTTAATAACAGATGAAAGCGTGCGTACGCTTGGTCTTTTACGAAACGTACTCGTCTTGCGTGGTCGCTTTGTCACTTAATACATAATATTCATAGTTGACATAATATTCCTGATAGTGAGCTTTAAGAATATTGTCCTAGTTAAGATGAAGATTGGTGTTAGTGAATATTAAGTCTACCAACCCTGCTGATTTTCTAAGTAAAACACCATTTAAACTAGAACACGTTATTCTGTAGACTACGGGTTGTGACCTTTCTGTGTAGTCTTAGCAAACAGACACCATTCCTGGTGTCTTGGTCCACTACGGTCTTTGAAACACTACGATGACCTTGTGTTTGTTGGTGAATGTTATATTTCTTTAGTAGCTATTGTTTCTAAGACTTATCAGTTTTTTTGAAAGGTTTTCAATTCAAAAATGTTTTAAGTGTTCTTCCTAATTATTACTAATGTAGTGTGGATAAATCCCATATTGTTGTTAGTAGAGCACATTACTAACCACTGCTATAATTCTTGTATATTGTTTTTAGAAATTCGTTTATTATTATTATTTCGGTTTTTACGGATAGGATTTTAAACTGATGTATAATTACTTCAATAATTATTCACGTATTTAGTTAGCAACAATGAATAGAGAGTCACATGTATCGATAACATAATTGGTATAGATTAAGCACACTGCATAAACAAGCTTTATGTGGACCCAATGAATTAACATAACGTAATAACAATGCTAACTAATCTAAAATAAGATAAACGTATTGTTAAAATACCAAATGGTGATATTCTAACGGTTATTTGGTAATGTTAGTAGTTGAACTGTTTTTTTTCGTACAGTTTTTATGATTAGTGTAACTTTATTACTGCTTGGACGATTTTGATGATGAAGATTGTAAAAGGTATCAGCGCAGTCATTCCTTGCACCAAGTAGCAGAATTTAGTGTTATAGCCTAGAGCTCTGGAGCTGATAAAACTATTGGAGTGAAAAGACAACATGTTAAAACAAAGTACGACTTCAGTGTAATTGGGAGACGTGTTAATAATCATCAGATGAACATCCTGCTTGATTCGTTGGTGTAACGTATAGCTTATATATAACATTATTATATCTTTGTTTAAATTTTATTGGAGTCTCGACATAACTAATGTTGAAATTAGTTCAACATATTTCACCCCAGTGTGTTGTGTTGCGTGTACATGGTACATATACTCGTAATCCGCAAACTGTCACCGGCTATTAAGCGCCCCTACAGACGTTATAATTTATGACTAAAGTACTACAGTATTACTAGTTCGGATGGGATGAAATATAAATTTAACCAGAAAACAGCAAATAGGTTAATGACCCAAACGACAGTGATGATAGTACGGAATAGTAAAAAATTATAGAGTAATAACCATTTTTTAATTCGATCAGGCAACGAGATCAGCGAAACGTTCAACTGATGGTAAGTGATATGTTTGTCCATAACAACAAGGCACTGGTTAAGATGATATACGCTGCTCCTAATTGCGCTCATCATCTCAAGATAAAAAGTTAAGTCTCCTTACCCCAGTAAATTCACCTAAAACGCAGTGCAACCCGGAACACAATATAGTTTGCACATTACTGTTTATCAGTTATAATAGGATCTGTTGTAGACCTACCTAGACGGTCTCTGACAATAGAAACCTAACTCCAGTCTTTTTATTTAAAGGTATAATTAATATTACAATTAGTATATTATAACGCTAATTTTTTTGCATTATCCTGTCTGAATAGTCTTTAGATCGTAATTCAATTTCAATAAATGCTAGTTCAAGAAAGAAAAATCGCTATGGAAATCACATTTGGCATTGACTCCGTGTTTTACTTTTGAACAGTGCCTGGGCACTGAATCAATTTTGCAAACTTGTAACCACTAACTCCAAC
The DNA here is from genome assembly GCA_018246255.1 of Pachliopta kotzebuea. Classification (NCBI taxonomy): domain Eukaryota; kingdom Metazoa; phylum Arthropoda; class Insecta; order Lepidoptera; family Papilionidae; genus Pachliopta; species Pachliopta kotzebuea. The sequence goes on along the minus strand of DWLS01000027.1, from coordinate 23,371 downwards.
GGAAATTAGGTCGACATTGCTATTGCAAACGACTTACAAGTTAACTCGGATGGTAAAACTTGATCGTCTTAGTTAGTAAAGCGAGATGGATTAATTTTGGTCGATTAACATTTGTTATTAGGTTATTTCATACTATATGACTGAACCAATTGGAACGGCTAAGTTTTGATACACATGTCTCTTATCAACTCCATAGTATTTTAACTATGTATATTAATAGATAAAATTATTATAATATGTATTAAATTACATAATAATAATGAAAAAAAAAATCGTAATTAAGTACAAAGATTTGTTTTGAAATAATGATGTATTAACTGTTGCGTAAATATGAAAATTATTTTTATTGATAAGTTAATAATTACGCTAAACCAGATTCAGCAGTGAAACTTTGTAATAATAAATTTACATTTCAAGGAAATCTCATTAAGTAATCCAAGATAGAGCATTAATTCAAGAGGAGACAGTAGTTAAGCATTGTCTCGCAAACAATAAAGTTGTAATTAGTAACAGCTCCGCAAGGTTTAAGACGGCATCAGTGCTGCAGGCTTCTAACTAAGTTTCGACTATAAATTCCGTTGACTTGATCGTCTCCGTTAATAAAGCAGGATAGATTAATTAAGTACAACTTACGTCACATTCATGTGAGTACAGTGGTGTTCCCCTTTCGTTTTGATGAATTTTGCACATTACAAATCTTTTGATCAATTTTATCTCGAAACGCGATTTTAGAATATAAATCATATATTATCAAATACACCAGCCGCATATTTTTTTTTTAAATACAAATTAATGTTTTGAAACTTTATTAAAAACTAAAGCCTCTTTCTGCGTATTAAAGTACAATTATATATTGTTAATTTCTCATTACACGATTAATGCAAAAAAATGTTTTTATACCATTTTGCGCGTCTATTTTTCTTTTTCTAGTGCTCTAATGTGTTTCTGTAATGTTTTCTACATTAGAACGGAACGTTGAATGATTCCTATGTTAGAAAATATAGAAGGAACAAAGCTGAAACGTGTTGCAGAAAGCAACATTAATAATGACAAATATATGTAGCTGACTTTTATTAAGCACTAAGCGCTTTGTAAAGAACGTATAAGCCTTTGGTCAGATAATAGCAAAGCTATTATAATTATAAATAAAAATATTTGCAGATGAAATCTAACAGGCGCTGCTGTCAAAATAAATATTATTTAAATGCAAAATTTACTACCAGGAAACGACGATTGCGATTAATTATGATATAAAAAATATTCTTTTTTTTATTGTTTTGGTAACAAATTTGAGTGAAAATGAAAAGGAAAACTTAAAAAATTAATCTTATTAGTCTTATGTATGTCATTCCAGGAAACTAATCTGTGATAGTTAATCCCTGTTACGGGAGATTACGTTGGTACAACCGCAGCGCTTATTATTACTATGAAGAAGGCTTTTTTTTTGTTCTATATCGGAATACTATAAAAGATTAGAGAATATTTTTATAAAGATTATATTATGAAATGAAAAGATTGACATTAAAAAAAAGAGTGTCCTGCAAACATTTCTAAATACGTCGGCATACATATATTGATGGATTAAAAAAAGTATTACATAAAATTTGCGACAAAATTTACATTGTATTAAAATCATTCTTCTTTTGGATACCAGTATTAAATAAAACCTTCCGTTACCAATTAGCAAAATTAACTGAAACAGTTCTACATTATACAGATATACCTAAACTCTCCCTAGACTGTTGATAATTGTTTATTTATGAGATTTATTTAATGTTATAAGAATACATAATGACGCTTCTTTATTTATATATATGTCACCCTTTACTTTATTAATTGTGATGTTCAGATATAGGACATAAATAGATATAAACTTAACCTTAGTAATTCAGTTTTTTTGTACTACCAAGTGACGAGTATAGCGTTCATCTGATGGTAAGTTATACGCTTGCCCGTAACGAGACGCTGGCTAAGGTAGTATAGGCTGCACCACATTGCGCTTCTCATCTCGGCACATAAAATGTTAAATTTCGTTAACTCTGTAATTTCATTAGCTTAAAGAACCTTTTAAACAGGAACGCAGTAATGTTTGCACATTACTGTTTGTCGGTTGCAATAGGTGTTACGGTGGTACCTACCTAGACAGTCTCTGATAACAGAGACCTACCAACAATTTCTTAATTAAAATTTAAGTTATATTTATTTATACATTCGTTAATGTATAGATTTATACGCTATCATTTACCATAATTCCAACCTCGGTAGTTTTTAATGTATGAGATGAATTGAATATATTATTCCAACGGGAAATAATAAGCTCCCGTTGTAGAGATTGTTCAATATCCTGTTCAATTGATGTTGTATGCGAGTCAATAGGAAGCCCACCGGAACATTTTGCTTGATTGATACACACGGATATGGTGCTGTAATGAGCCCTTTAATGCAGGAAGCTCCATACAAAGTTTTATTCAATGTACATTGTTCAACAATAGTAGCAAGTAATATTATGTAATGAATTTAATAACTAAGAACTTTATTATTCGGATAAGCAAGTATTTAGCATGATGTACGTTGCACTAAATTGTGTTTATCGCATATGAAAATGTAGATATTCCGTGATAATTTTAAAATTTAGATACTTTCCGGTACAGTACAGTTACAACTTCGGAAAACCGGCCCAGTAGAAGTATGCGATGTCGGATAGGGTTTGAAAAACAGGTATTATTTCCTAGTACGTGAAAAAGGTACCCGAGCAAATATCTCGCAAGTATTTAATACTTCGAAATTTTTATACTAATATATTTTACTTAACGTAACGATATAGGGAACATATTGGAAAATTATTTAAATTTCAGTTCAATATGACCACTTATCGGTGACCGTAGTTTTTTACGGATCTTCTTATTTCTGATCCGATCGCGAGGAGCTACTCTGGGTCTCGCCTTCTCTATTATCCTTTGGGTAACTCTGAGCCTTTTTAAGCTTATTGTAAATGGCCTAGTCCCAAAACCAAATGTCATCCTTGGTAACACACACGATCTGGTGAAGGCCACGGGAAACCGCGGAATGCAGACATGGCGATCTCTATTATCTATTAGAGCAGAGGTCTTTGGGGGAGACCTACATCCAGCAGTAGGCGTTTAGATGATGATGATGACTAGTAATGAATATACTTTAATATAATTTTGAAACTTATTGCTGGCCCTGGTATTTCTAAAATCTTGAAACAGGACGCCTTCGTGTTTAGTTTAACAATTACTACTCATACCTAATGAAGTTTACAGTTATTAAATAAATATTGTTGCATATTAATTCCATACATTTTCACTATTTACTTTTGTATGTGCCGTTAGACTGAACCCGGAGCGGGATCCGTATGGCTTTTCACACGTTTAGTAAACCACAAGTGACGGTAAATTTGCTTGACAAATACACGCGACGTCTCTAAGTACACATTGAAACTGTAATAACCACAAAATTTGTGACGCTGCAATGTACTTGCTAAGTGCAATTATGTTGCAATAATTATTCCACAATTTCTACAGTAGATAGACAGAAACTTTTATAAATTTTGTACCATTATAACACAACTATATATATTGTATTTATTTCGGTTATAGATAAGTATTTCAATGGCATTGTAATTATTAAAAAGTTATCAGTGTTAAGTATATGTTACGTTTTGAAAAACGCTTCAAAGATTAAATTGTACCATATTGTTAGGAACAAGTCATGTTTGAAATTATTGTTTTGTTTGTATTATAAAAAATCATCAGTGAAACCAGCAATGACAGCAGAGTGGCTTGGCAGCTACTGGGTGTGTTTATTTTATACCACTAAGGTGGCAAACAAGAATACGGCTTGCCTGATGGCAAGCAGTTACCATAGCCTATAGACGTCTGCTGATATATATCAGAAGACTGGATTAAGTGGCGTTCCTAGGGAGAGGTCTATATCCAGCAGTGGAATACCATAGGCTGCGAAAGTGAATGGAATGGTGATGATGAGCGAAACATTTCGCCTGTTCGAGCTAAGCTTAGTATAGCACGAGATAAGTCTTTAAGCAAATTTGATGCAATTATAAGCCTAATTATGAGAAACGTACAGAATAAGAAGGAGAATATAAGTAATTAAATATTCGTTTCTTATTTGTGATGTCTTACAGTGTAAGAGAAAATCTAGCATAGTATCAAAACGCTAGCCACAGGTGAAGATAGATTATCAGCTCGCGATGCACGCTTATGCTGACCACGATCCTTAGACATAGAACAATATCAAAGTTGGTCTTTCTATCGTTAGATGAAAAGCCGAATTACACTTTTTAGCGAATAAGGTCTCCTTTTTTTCAGTTTTAAAGACAATTAAATACTTAAATTTCACGAAGAACGAATCGAATGGGAAATTTCAGTTCAATGAATTGAAAAATTATGTTCGCGAAAAGCAATTACTAAGGTTTTTATTTGTGAAGTGGGCATGTGTACGCTTTTAAATGATGTATTTTTGGTAAATCACGTTTTTTATTTTATCGTGTAGTCCAGTAAATCAAAGTTCGATATTTCTTGGTTATTTGCTATGTAAGTGTTCATATTAGACTGTTTACTTCATGTAGAAAATACCTATTTTACCTATAGGAAATTGGTTTCAGTGAACATTTTATGCTAATTCACCACATTATCATTAGCTTTTTATTTCAATGCACTTCCATTTTTAATACTATAATGTCTAAGCCCTACTGTTTATTAATAGAATTAACAAGAAATCTCTAGTTGAGAAAAACCACTGAAGAATATTATTAATGTTCTTGCACTTATTTTTATTCTTTTCGTTCTAGTGTAAATCTAGCAATTAAAATTACATCTTGCGTACAAGCAAAACAAATTAAAAGTTCTTTTTGGGCAGTCCTGCTGTTAGCATTATGGATGGTGGAGTAATCTAAAATTCACCAGCAGATCCAACATATAAATTCGCCTCACACCTGATCTTATAGAGAATTAAAATCTTGTAAGTTTAATTTATTACTTTTCCTCGTTTTCTACCACAGCCAGAGTCTACCTTAGTCCTATTCATACTAGCCTTATTCTACAGGGCTGAAGTTTCCATTTCACCTCGAAACTTGTATTTAAAAATATGATTTATGTTTAATTTAAAATTACCTTGCGACTTGCGATTGTATTTAAACTATAATAACAATTTTAACTGTAATTAGTATAAACCTTGTAACACAGTTAGCGGGTTATGTGAATGACATTGCTTACAGAAGCAATCATGCAGTGAGGCGCATGTAATTGTTTAATCTCCTGAATTCAGAGGGCTGTCTGTACTCCTGACTGTATGTAGACGACCACAAGCATGGCAGTGTTCAATTGATTAAACGGATATTAAGCATTACATTAAGATGTGGTAGCTCTTAGAGAAAATATAAGAAATACTAAGAATCGTACTAGTGGTAGATCTCTGTTGCCGGAGACCGTCTAGCTCTTGTTGCAGCTGATAAACATTACTGTGTTTCTGTTTCAAAGGTGCTGTATGTTAGAGAAATTAATGTGGTAACGACCTTATATCACAAGGCCGCGAGCGCAATGTTGTGCTGTGTACCATCTTAATCAGCGCTTCGTTGTTATGACTAAGCGTTTCACTTACCATCAGGTGAACGGCTAGCTAGTCAGGTTATCTTGTCTAATAAATAAAATGTACGCTAATCGTTTGCTTGTGTAACTTTTGCAGTATTATAAATCAGCGGCTATAACAGCATTATTGTGTTACAGTTAGCAATAATGAAAGCCTGGGTATTCCAGGTAAATTTTTTTTTCCGTTGTCATTAATATTATGTATTAGTAGAGTTAGAATATTTGTCCAGCTTATTGTGTTTAACTATGATATGTGATTATAACCTTATTATTCAAATATTTTACTAGGTACTGAGATTTTTAAACCGGAACACAGTGGCTATCTATATAATGAACAAGAAAGACTTATCACCAGAAGTTTTTTTTACATTATTACCTATGGTTTTATTAACTTTAATTTTCATCAATAATAATATCGATATAGTTACATTAATTCATTCGGTTTATAACAAAGTTAAAGGCTTCAACGGATCTGTTTGATCTAAGACTTTGTTTATCCAACGTAAACAAGCCTCGCCGGATATTAACCTTTGTCCGGATGTTCGATAGAATAGATCTAGCTTAGTTGTTGTTACGATCCACCTATAGTTTCTAGAATGAAAAATAAACGAGTGAGTTATTTTTCTCTTGATACTTCGTAAAACTCTAAGAGTAATTATTAAATAATATGTTTATAATAAATACAATACAACAATAATTGATAAGCGGTAATATTTACTGATGGTAGTTCTCTGTTGCCGGATACCATCTAGGTAGGTATTACCGCAGCTCTTATTTCTTCCCCCAAATAGTAATGTACAAACATTACTGTATTCCGGTTTGAAGGGTGCTGTGTGCTAGTTAAATTACTGGAGTAATGAGACTTACCTAATCTCTCAAGGCGACGATCGCAATTTGGTGTTGTGTTTACCATCTTGGTGTTACGTGTATATGGGCAGGCATGCGTGAACATTTTTCCCGTCTTATCTCCTCGTGGAATATAAAATATATATATATTAATATTACAATTTTTTTCTTGTAATTACCATTAGAATTTAACGTTGGTAAACTATCCGAATACATTAAAAACATTTTAATTAAAATTAATAATTAAGGCGTAAGGTCTGACTCTTCAAAGATGATTTCATTAGTTATCCTAACAATAGGCTTAAACCGTTAAGACTTGTTAAATAAATTCCACTCGACATTTTGGGCAACGTCGCCTGGAAGGTTGTTAAATTAATTATCAGCCGGGATAAAAGCAGTTCGGGCAATAGCTAGACGAACGGAAAGTATCTATATTTGGATATTTACTGGTTTTTTTTAAAGGATTTAGGAGGCTTTTACCTGAAACATTAATATTATTAGAATAAGCATTAAGTTTACGATTATTTATTTTTTATTTATTTCCTATGATATAAAGCCACCAAATAAAATCGCTACTTTCCAGATGACGTTTATGTTCGAACAGCAATGCGAGTAGCTAGCTAGTATGGTATCGCTAGCGAGTATGCTATTGCAAACTTAACTTATTGGTTACTACCTAACACAAAAAAAAAACACTTTCGTTTTATTTAATACAAGAAATGTATTATTTTTAATATTGGTATATAAAACTACGGTTATCACAAAATACATGATCATGATTTTCAGAAACAAAGCAGACAAGTTAAATCCAGTATTTGACTACTATTGCTGCCCACAATTCACCGGTCGCAAATCCGACTAAAACTTAACTCGGTTAATCGAATTCGGATTAGGAGAGATTCCGCCAACTTTAACGTTACGGTTTTAGGAGAATGTTTACAGTTAAATTAGAAATAATTCTTTTATTTGTTCAATATTCAGCAGTAACTTTTTATAGACTACTTGTGATTGGTCAGTACCATACATAGTACAGTTAGCAGTTTAGCCGAGTTTCATAGCTGCCTTTATTTTGTGATGATTTTATTCTGGATTATATTATTTAAATAAATAGTATTTTAATATTCTAACCTTGTTTTATTTATTGTAAATAAGCTATGTTAAATGAAACGTTTAGGTAATTTGATTGAACGCTGATATGTATGTTGTCAGTACACAAGATCCCTGTCATAGCGGTACTGTAATTATGTTTAACAGTTACACATAATCAACCTGTTCACATATCGATAACGAGGATTTCAAAATTTGCTGCATTAAAATATAAAAGAAGCATTACAATAATAAGGATATCCGTTTTTCAGCATTGGATCATTTTCATTAATAGGCTGAAATTATGATGGTTTCATACAGCAAATTTTGCTTCATTAAGTGTATCTGTTTATGTGTCTTTACATTATTTTCATTATATGTTTATGAAGTTTTAATTAAACATATATTAAATACACGAACATAAATTAATATTTTTTGCCCCTAATTATATTATGCTACAATTCACAAAGCTGAAGCCAAATATTTGATAGTATCTTCTGTTAATCACAGACATGATTTATTCCTGCTCTTCTTCCCTTATATTTTCTTGTCTTAAACGTTGATTATTCATGTATATATTTTAGATGTTTCTTATACGAGCGAGTATTTTACTTTTTTGAAAGTAAAGCAGACAGTTTGTGGTGTTAAAGTTTACGACATCGTAAAAGTTCGCGGTGAGCTCGTGTCGCGGCTCCTGTTAAGGACAAATGTGACGATACAATGTTGATACGTGAATATTTTCGCCGTCAAATTTTATAACGTACTTTTAAAAGTACCCTGCGGTGTCTAGACTTATCAGAGAATCTAATGTTTATTAAAAACTTTGCCTTGACAATTACATTGATTAAGTTTTTGAGTTATTAATTTATGAGTATAAAGATCAACGTAACTATTGATTCAAGTTAACAGGCAGTTTTTTTATTTGTTTCAGAACAAACATTAAGTTTTTCTTGTAATTTAAATCAACTTTCACCTATACGTCTCAATAAGATTAATCATACATGCATTTCCTAAATACCAATTTGTGAAATTGTATTTGTATGGTGTATACAAAAATAGAGTATAATTAAATATTGTATATAGATTGTAGTGATCTTGTCAAATTTATATAAGTTAATAAAAAATTGTAAAAAATATAAGTTACACGTAACTTTCGCAAAGTTCCTCGTTGGTTTAATAAGTTCTTATTGTGGTATTTAAACTTTATGTTTGATCTTAACATGTCTGTGTTTTACGAAAATATATCTTTCCTTTTTGAGTAGAAGAAAGCAGACTTTTTGTGGCGTTAAAAATTTACGATATCGTAAAAAGTCGGGAGGTCGCTCATCTGCTATGCTTCAATGTCTCTTTAGTACGACTGTGATGCTGAAATAAGAATAACTATGTGAATATTTTGCTCATTAATGAACCACAATAGGACATCCTCGGGGATTCTTGTCATAATTAAAAAAACGGTTTTATTTTTAACTTTTATATCTAAAATTGTGCAATTTGCAGTGTGCAATTATAGTAAAATAAACTTAAAACATTTAGAAATTCATTATACGAGTACAATGTGTGGTAATGCAAGGTCAGTTAATTTTTATGTATGTGAAATCTACTGGATGCAGAACTTAATTTATTAATTAAGTTCCTATATAAATTTCATGAATATTTTTATACACATCACTTCCTTTGAAATATAATGTGTTTCGATAGTCAGAGAAATTTTGTAAGTTCTTCCAAATCGGAACTGTTTCCAATGTTTCCACTCTACGACTCGGTGACAAATATAACTTACTGACTAAAAAGGAATGTCATCAATAAGTTTGAAAAGAAATAAAGCAATTCATATGGTGTTCGGACGTTACAAGTGTTTTTTTACTCAATTCAGAAAAGCGATACCTTAATACACGAAAACGTACAAATCTATCAGTTATGTGTTTCTTTAATGGAAGCGAAGCGAAAAAAGATCTTAACCGAACGCGTCATTATACTTTGTCTACAAAGCCTTTGTCGAGACAATAACTCAGTTCGCAATCCATTACGGTCTGTCCAAATGACGCAGAAAGTTGACTTATGGTCTGAACGGCTTGCTTCATAAAAGAACATCGGATAATGCGCAGTCCGCTTCGCAGACTTGTTTCGTGCTCTGATAAATACCCACATAGTGCTTTTTAATTTTCTTTAAAAACTGAAACATCGATTTCTATAGACAATACAGACATGTGTTGTTTCAATTTAGTTCAGCAAAGCTTTCATCTCTTTTTACTTTAACATCATTCAATCGATTGCGATAAAGATCCGGTTAACAAATAAGGACAGAAGTTAATATTTTTGATGTGCGATGATAAAATTTTCGTCATCTTATCATAAATTAATTTACTATGTCGTATATGTTAAAAGGATGCGAATAATACGATGTTGGGAAATCTCTTGTGTTTTATGAAGACGAGCTTGGAATAAGTAATCGTTTAACAAAACATCGCACCGATGTGTCTACTTCGTAATCGGGTTACCGTGTACATACAGAATTAAACTCATATATATTTACTCTTAATTTATGTTACATTGTTTGGAAGTATTAATAAATGGGTTATTGGTAATTTTCCGTTGTAGGTATTGGTAGAGACTTGGATGTTCCACCGCGCACTTCAAACCAAGGCGAGTTCAGTGCTATTGTATTTAGGTGTTAAATTAACATTGGGGCCACCTTACTGTCAACCTATTTAAAAATGATAGAGCGGACGCTCTACTTCATGGTTTAGTAACAATGAAAATGTAAAATAGTCACCGTAATTCTGATATGTATTTTCGATAGAAACATCGACGAGTTTCGCTCGATAAGTTTTCATAAACTTTTCTTTCCCCTTTCTTTTCATATCAGCTATCACTTGTATAATAAATTATTATTTTTCCATCAATTTGAGTTCTATTATATCGATAATTATCAAAAAAGAACGGGTAAACAATTACATGGAGTTAATAACAGGACTTTGATAGTTTTGTTTGCTCCAAGTCGTTGCTTACCGACTACAAACATTCCGTACCGGATATTATCATTGTCCGGAAGTCTGCGAGACCAGTGTACGGGAATTGTGTGAGATAGATCTGCCTTTATTAGTAACAAATGAGGTCGATCTATGTAGACATTTGTATCCTTTTTGCTTTCCAAATAATTGTATTTGTAACTTCGAAAGAAACGAGAAACTTTGGGATATATTTCTCCAGAATAGTTAGGGATCGGCGGTACTTGATTTAAAATCGTCTTAGTGTAGTTTACTTATAAAAATTTACGTTAATGATGACCAGATAATTATTTACTAGAGAGAGTCGAATTAGTGACTGCAGTTTTATTGTCTGCGGTTGAATAAGACCATTGACAAGATTATAAATGGAATATTTTCTCTTGAGCCTTCCTTACAAATTCTACACACAAACGGCTCATTTAATGTTACCCTTGCTAAAACTACACGCCTTAACTTATAATGAGTAAAGGCTAATTCATTACGCCGGCAGATTTGCGGATGTCTCATGTCTTATATTGCCGGTGGCAATCGAAACCACACTTCTTCAAGTCGTACAGACCTTACTTTAATAGTATTAACAAATTGTTGTATCTCCACATCATAGCGTATCATCAATTTCTATAAGGCCATTTTTATTTTATTTTTAGCTCTTTAAGGTTTAATACGTAGGTGGTTTATTTGAAGTTCAGCATAAACGATACATTTTTTATATACGTCGCTTATTAACACAATAAATGTACTTTTTAAAATGTTGCAATTGCGAAGTAACAACGCGCTGACACTTTAATAGTTGGCTCCAGCTTTGCTTTCTTAACAGACGTCAGTTTTGGTCCCAGCTATATTTCCACAGAGACACCTGCGAAGCTGGAATAATAAAGAGCCTCTACAACGTCTCAAAATGGCACTTTTTCTCGCAATTCAACCGCAATGTGCACTTAAGGGATTTGAATAACTTATATGGTAGACTTTATCTATTCCACGCAACTCCCAAAACGTACCCCGACCGAATTTTAGCACGTGGATTCTAAACTTTTAACTAATGAATTCAACATATATTTAAATCATATGATAATTTTACTGAATTAAAGTAATTTGTTTATTAAAAAACATTGATTTTTTTTGATAAAGTTTATTAATCATGATTAGAACATATTAGATCTGTTGATCGTTAAATCTTAGACGTCGTAGAATACTTATTAATATAATAAGATACTAGCATATACAACTTTCTTTAGTTTAAAAACTATGAGAAAATAGCTTTACTAGTTGCTTATTTTTGAACTAACAAAAAAAAAATGATTACTCTGCCATTGTTTCATTCTTACGAAGTAATTTCTTATTCTCGGATTCACGTAATACCTGCATAAACGTGGCTGGGAGCCGCGCCATCCGTCTTGGCTCAAGTCCAAAAGTCAATTACCGAAAACCGACTTTTAGATAACTTCTACAATTATTCCCGAATAATGTAGGCACACCTAACGAGTATTCTGGGAAGATTTTAACGACTTGACGTAGTTCGGCAATTAAAGATCGTTTAGACCATCCAGTTGTTAGTCAGCACCGAGGTGTTATAAATGTTGCAAACTGTGAACGATAAATATTTATATAAGAAGAAGCTTTTCTATGATTTGTTACTTTTGTTTACAAGTAAAAACACCTTCAAGTTAAATTCGTAGGAATTATTATAAATACCAAAATAGTTTCTCTAACAGTGTTAGTCGTAATAAAGTTTAGGAAAAAGTATTAGGTTATAAAATGCAGACGTATACGTATTTGTCAACTGGGAGTGTTTTTAGTTCAACGCTATTTAACATTTAGGGTAATTTGATGATAATTAGTTCACTCACGTGAGGAAGGCAGTTAATAATTAGTTGGTGCCGTTAATGATCACCGTGTTGTTTAATTTCCCTAATTCAACAAGCATAATAATCGCTGTATCGACCCGCAAGTTACGAGCCACAACTCCTAAATTTACTGCCGACGCCGCGTGTCGCTAATGTCTGCTACTCTTAGCTAAGTTTGCTAACTTAGAATAACCATAACTGTAATAAATCCAAGGATAACGTTGTTAAGGTAATCTGTACAGTTTCAACATGTCCCGTCTCTTCGCCGGTACACTTCTTACATTTCATTATTTATACCATTATATTACAAAAATAAATGACTCGATTCTCAAAGGTAAATTTCTTTATTATCGTATTTTCATCGATTCCTATATATTTTTGCAAACATGAAATGTTTAGGAAACCTTTCTAAACTTTGAAAGATCTTACATTCGGAACATTTTTAATGAAACAAAATAATGTACGTTATAAAGTATTAAACACTTTAATTATCAACTAAATATTATACTAACACAATATTGGAATATTATCTTTTATTTAACGAATATTTAGGACACTATATACGTTTTAAGCTAAACATATAAAACTATAAAATGGTCTGTTAAATTTTATTAATATGAAAACAAGAGTTTGACTAAAACTAAAAAATCGATGGGAATCCTTATACTAATTGATATTAAACATTTACTGCATAAGTATAAACTTATACATAACATCAATATTGTTAAGAAAATTCTGAAAAAGTTTAGCATATTTAATGACTTGTCTTTAATAAAAGTATATAAAAAATTACTAATAACTTAATAAATCTAACAACTAAACTAATTTTGTTAAAAATTTATTAGTTTTTGTACACAATAGCTTCGTCTTCTTCTTTCTTTACTGCTTGTATTAGGACCATGGACATCACAGCATTCACCACCTAAGACGGATTTGTCATTTTTTATTTAATTAATGAAAACTTTTGTCGATTTTCTTTACGATTAATGACTAAATCTTTTGTGAATAAAAATAACATAATTTTGTACTAATATCTTACAGGGTTAGTTTTAGAGAAGATATTTGGTATGTCTTTGATGTCTGGTGTAAAATGCAATTTTAGAAAATTTACTAATAACGACTTTAAAAAAAATACACATTTATATGAATGAAGGAATTAACATTTAAAACATTGACAAATTGTTTAAAATATACTTTGAGAATTCTAAAGACGTCGTCTTCATTTCAAACGGTAAACATCACCTAGACATAAGTTTGTCGTAATGTATTGCACAAAACACGTTCTGGTGCTTCCAGCGATTCAAATACTTATAGAAAAAACTTACACATATCATGCAAGAAGCGAGCACAATGCCAGCTAACCATCCAGTTTTTCCTTCCAAATACCATGTCAGCTCGTCAACACAGCCGTGGAAGTAAGCATTACCGGTAACCGAATCCCGACACTCAGATGGCAGCGGCTTGTTTAGGTTTAGATAGTCCATGGGTCCCTCTGCACCACAACAGCCGATCTGCAATCAACAGAATTTTTAGATTGGAAGTGTTGCTAATAAATTTTATTTTTTGCTATTTTCCCTATGTTTAGGTCATCTGCTAATCTATGTTTAATCTTTTAAACTATAGTAATCTGTATTTAATATGTTAAAGTATTTTTAATCTATTAAACTAGAGAATAAAGTCATATCTGTGTGGTTATATACTCATCCCTTATAAGAGAAAAATTTCTCGTTACATGACCTGTGATTTTTTTCCAACACTTTACAAAGCTGTTAATGAAAAGTCAATCTCTTTTCAGTCACTATTATTTTCGTGGCAAAATGTCATAAAAACGTAGAATAATTTTGTGTGTTCACAACAAATGAGAACGCAACTTTTTCATAAAGTTAATATACTCACCCCTTCTTGCACCATTTTAAGTATATCCCGACTTCCTTCATGTTGTGGATTATTCATGAGCCTCATAATAACATCTTTGATAAGTGGCTGAACACTTGAGTCGTACGTAGAGAAATCCAGAACAACGCAAGCGCCGATCAACCCGAATACGAACAAGGCGATTTGTGTGGCTATAAACTATGTAGTTATTGTTAACATTGTAAAAAGCATGAAAAACTTATATTATAATTTTTAATAGTAGTTAATAATTGTATATCTTGATTACAATTTAGAAGTACATATTATATTATTCTCTGCAAGCTATCAAATCCTTTTAATAATTAACATTTCGTTAGTTACTTGTTATATTTTTAAAAAAGCTCTATAATATTTATAGATAATGTGTTTAACTTTATTACAATATGATTTTGTAAATAAATGTATAAAAACACAACGTAATAACACTTTGGATAACTTACTCCGTAAAGTAGCACGACGTTTTCCATAAGAGCAGAACCGCAACCAAGGAATGCTACAACCATTATACCTAATGAGGCAATTAGAATGATGTAGATCCCAATGAAGTACTTTTGAAGTTCCAAAATGCTCATCCATTGGTTGAAGCCTGGCTCAATGCAGATCCATAAACACAGAGCAAAAATAGATACGCCAAACAGCTAAAAATATAAAAAAAATATTTAAAGTAATTGATCTATAATATTAGTGTAATATCTTTTGGTACAGTTAAAATTTGTTTATTAAATTCAGCACAATTTATATTTTAATGTATATCTAATATTTTATCTTCAGAAGTTACTGAAGCAGATAAAGAAGAAAAGAGACGAGACCGTGGTCAAGCAGAGCACCAACATTCTTGCCTTATGTAACTGAAGTCATGGACTATATTTGATCAGTATTACAAAGGCAATGCACTAATATTGTACATCTGATAAAATCTGAAATTATCTCTCCTGATATATGTCATGCTAATAGCCAAAGAATACAGAGTAGCAGACAGACTCTGGTCGATAAGTCAACAATAGTGGTAAATATTTTATGGACTTTGGTTTTACTGGACTTGTATTAAATTACATATCTTACAATTATAGTTACTCCAAAATAGTATATAAAACGGTTAATAAAGAAACATTGCAATTTTAACTGAGATAGTTGTGTACAAAAATTAAGAAAGCCGATGAGGCATGTATCGCCTACTTAAAACAGCGCATTTTTAACAATGACATCAGAGTGGCAGTGACACCAGCAAAAAAGATCCTGTTATGAGTTTCCAAGGTTGATCCCCGAGGGCAAAATTCCCAAAAAACCGCTTCTGATAGATAGCGGAACAAATTTTTTAACGATATAAAAGAGTGCACAGGGCGATATAAAAGAGTGCACTATCATTAAAAAGAATAGTTAAAAACCGGAGTATTTTCTCTCCCTGTCGGCCAAACTTCGGCTTCTTCAGCTTGAAAAAAGCACCTTATAGTGGTAATGCCGATGGGACTTTTGAAAATACTAACAACACCGTAGTGTCAGAAAATAATAAATATCAAGAGAAGATAATTACTAAACTTCCCCAACGAGTGACTCCTACAGAACTTCTTGTTCAATGTTATTCCAATTTTTTTGTCTTAACTTACAAACACAGGAGCTGTTTTTTCTTACAATATGTCAGATATCCATTACTCCTAGATTTTATCATGAAAACTTTCTTTGGGTCTAGATTTATTACGTCTGGGTGTCTCTACAGATTAAAAAACTAAAGTAAACAAGTTCGATGTTTTGTCAGCACGCAGTTCAGTTTTGTTAAAATATGATAAATTAATTTAGACATTATTTAAAACGTTAACGAAATATCTAAAGCGTTGCAATAAATATTGTCTCTGTAATATTTATTGCATACTTGAAAACATTTTACCTTTCAAGCAAAGCGTTGCATTTGCCGGAATGCTCAGCGGTGTTTAAAAAACTTTTATTACGAGCCTCTTGGAACTCATTTGATTTTTATCTCTTTTACTAACCGTTTTACTCTATTTTAATATTCTATTTATTATCACTTTCGACGCGTAAGGGCTTTATAAAATTCAGTAATCACGAAACGCAAAAAACGCAGGGTACAGTTTCAGTTTCTCCTGTGCAAGAATTTCTATAGGAAAAATGTATAAAAATCTGGTTATCCACAGTAATTAGGAAATTTGAGTTTTATTCTCTTGTGAGGGGAATTCCACATTTAGAACAGTATACAACCTTCTGGGCTCTTACCGTACTTATATAAGCAACCAATAAAATTTCTGAGTCTCTAAAAATCTTCAATTTTATAAAGCTTATTAGTAGAATACAGAAAAATTAAAGGGAAATCAATTTCAGAAATACCTGTAACATAAATTATTTATAACTACGAACGTTGGAGAAATTGTAGTTGTAGATATTTAATACCTGTATGTCTTTTTAAATACCTCACTAACTATCAAACGCAAAAAAGATTAAGTTGAAAAATAACACTAAGAAAATTGACCAAGAAACTCGTATTGGCCGTAATCCAAAAGTCAATTATCGAAATCCAACTTGAGACCATGCCGACAATTATTTTTTTTTACTTACAAGAAAAGCACGATTAAAAGTAAACTTTAATCAACTAAACTAATACCCGAGCAAAGCTTTTACCGCCTGGAATATTCTAGTATTTTGTTTTAATTTATTTTCAATATTATGTAACTATTTACGTCACTACTGCTCCTATATGATTTTAATCGAGCCCTGATAATATTTAAATGAATTAATGAAGTTAAACTATTTCCAGAACTATATATATATTTAAAAGTAATCTCTTAAGAACAGTTTGGAGGAGGACCTCGGTGTCGAAGGTTCTTACAATTAAATAGAACTTAATAAATGGTAAACTTAAGCTAATTAAAAAACGCATAGAAACTGTCGGTTATTATGAAGCATATATAACAATGCGTCTCCAGTGACATGACTTATCATCATACATTTGCTACAGTGTTCTTCAAACCGGAACAGAGCAACTTTTTTAGTATTATTTTGGTTAGCGTCAGATAAAGAACAACGACGAAATATGAAGAAGTTACTTAAATCCATGTTTATAGTACAGTTACTACACACTACACACAAGACAGACAAGGTTTTTATCGACAATTAAAAAAAACCTTTTTCTCTGTTGACATCGTTTTTTCGTTGCAGAGGGTCTAAGATTTGAGTTCAATATCATATGATGTTAAGTGACAGGTTTATAACGTAAAGATGGCCTCAAACTAACATTACTCCTTGCAACCAGTTAGAGTTGTTTACACTTTAATAAAAAACAGTTAGTTTGTTTCAGAAAATTTAATTTAATTCAAAAATTTGGAAATATGCATAAAAACAACAATCAGTAAAGATTTGCATGTGTACAACGTAGCAATAGTTTTAACTTGATCGGTACATGCATGGAGAGTGGTGAACGCTGGTGTTAAATTTTCTTAATTAAGCCAAGCTTAACACCGGCTGCTTCGACGCGCAAATTGCGAGCAACAACTCCTAGATTTACTACCAACACCACGTGTGGCTAATGAATGCTACTTCCAGCTAATTACCTAATAAGAGCACTGTGTATTTTTCAAGTTATTAGAATTTTATTTTTTCTTTTCCATTCCAAACAAATATTGCAAATTTTTAATGTAGAGTTATTTCTTAATTAACAAGTTATCCTATTTCTTTTATAAAAAGCAAAAGGTTTATAACGATGACAATGAAAAAGTTTGAGGTTATGTTATTAAATATGCTATGTAAAGATTTAAAGGGTAAGCTGATTGCAATAGTTAGTAAGAAGGTAAATCTATTTTATCAAGACAATAAAATAATTGCTATTTCCATTTAAATAATGAAAATAATTAACCATTGCTATTTTCAATCTAAACAAATAATTTCTATTTCATATTAGTTTTAGACGGTGATTCATCGTATGACATAGTAATACTTGGAAAACGGGAACAAAGTGGCTTATCAGTTACTGATAACTCATGCTTTATGTCCACCCATTCATTTTGTTTGAAATAACATGAAAATTTTCTAATAAAACTCACAATAATAAAAGTTGTTAAATTATCGTAACTATAAATGAAATTTGTTTTAACATATTACAATGAAGTCCATTTAGTATTTATTAAAACATCGCAAGTAGGTTGTTGAATATAATGTTTATGGTAACATTAAATTTATACGTTAACGATAAAATCTGAAATTGTTTTTATTATTAAATGTTTTACTGTATAAATGTTAAATTTATAACAAATTAATGCGATCTTTAACATTACACCACGCGGTCATTACAATATCATAATATTTATTATTATAATTATTACGATTTATTGCTGTTATGAAAGTATTTTAATGTCCTTATTTATGGGAAAATATAATCAAAATTTCAAGTTAATGCGGTAATGTATGTATTTATCTATCAGTACTCGTTTGTATATCTGTTGTGTATTTGGTAACAGTTATGTTCTTAGACTTCATTATTTACTTTAAGCGATTTAGCATAGCAAAATGAGGAAATTGAAACTTTGATGTGAAGGGTTATTAACAAAAAATACTGAACCCACCCACAGCACGACGTTGAAACAGAACAAACTGTACTTGATGCAATAAATTTGCGACTCAAGTTTGCCCACAGCGGGCCCTTGCCCGTCGCCTCTACCAGCTCCGGCCATGACACTTTAATGTTTCACTTAGCACTTAAACAATTTGCCGTTTGAACTTTTAGCCTGTACTCACACTGCGTCTACCAAAATGGTACTGGTTCGTTATCTGGATGATAAACGCGTTACACATAGCTAGGTTATCGATGTTTGCTGCGATATAACTTAAATGATAAGAGAGCCAATGTGAATCGCCACACCTGTACTTTTTTAGGTTTACTAATAGTTTTAACCTTTTGTTACTTTCAATCTAAAATTTCATTATTAGCTTTTATCTTAATGTTGTTATAATTAAAATTCTACAAAGTAGAACAATTTATCAATAATTTGTTAAACAACATGAAATGTTTTCCGCAATTTTGAAAATTCTAATAAGAAACGTATGAATTAAACTTGAGCTTCAAATACTATTTTGTGTACATGTACCATGTTAATGTTACAATTTTCCTCAGGGACTAAACCCACCTGCACATTTTTGTTGAAATCACTCCGTTATCTATGATGAAATCTTTTGACATTATATAAATGTGGGTTCTCTCGGTGCGCGGGATTGGACCATAACACATTCAAATCATCTCTTCCTACTTGTTCGATGCGATTGACTTCGACTCTTCCGTTAACAGATACAAAAGGAATCCAATTTTACATGAGTTTTTTTATTTTCGAGTTATAATTTCCCCGAGGAATCTGGTACGCTTGAGCATCAAAGCCGATGATTTGAGCTTCACCCGTTTCATATTTGAAATCCGGTAAACGTATTCAAAATTCTGTAAAGGGAATGGCTATTACTGGTTAAGGTTGCAAACATAAATAAGGAAGACGTACGACGTTATACAAAATTCCCATACACGGGAAGGAATAGTGTAAATCTTGCACTCGAAGGAACATAAATTTAGTGAATTGCAAATACTCGTAGTATTAAATGTTGCACAAATTAAAAAAAACATCTTATTTGGCTGTAGTATATTTGTTGACTGTAGCTTATATTTGTGCTCGTCTATTTATTCCTTTAGACTTTATATGTACACATGTGTGAAAAAGGAGAAAATTTGAGCGGAAAAAATTAAAATTATGTAATTTTGTAGAATTTTTTCATAATGTAGGTACATCAAATAAAGGTAAATATCAAATTTATTTATTTTTGAACAAAACAATTTAAGTATTTTTTTCGGTTTCATTGCGAACTCTCTTTAATAATAAAATAATACAAACATTATAAGCGATTGCCGCGTATATAAACCTTATTTAATAAAGAAATATGAAATTTAAATGGACCAAAAGTATTTTATTATGTTCATATGTGGTAATATTTTGTTATACATTTGAGAGTCGATAAAACTTTCATTTCATTATCATTGCATCGCCGGATAAGCCGGTCGAAAATTGGGACCCATTCATTTCCCATTGAAAAACCAAAAGGCGAAATGAGGCTTGAAAGATTCTTTTCATGCCTGTAATAGCTATTAGAGAAGAGTGGAGCCCTTTCATAAAGAAAATTCCTACTTCCACATTTTCTCAAAAATGGTGAAGGGGATGGATCTAAGAAAATAATAAACGTAGTCATAATCGCTTATCTTACAGTATCGTCCCGTTAACACAGATTAAAAATTGTTACCACGCCTTTAATTAAAAACATTGGATTTGAGTTAACTTAAGGTATAGTAATATATATATAAAAAAAAATGTTTAAAACCATCAATAACATAATTTTAAATTTCCTTAAATTTCTGATGGTGTTTCATTATTAGACCAATTATGAAATAAAACATAATCAAAAATTAAGTAATTATATTACTAAATTAGAAAATCGTTATTTAAACATTATCATCGTCAACAAAAACAATGTTTATAACAAAGCTAAGGTGTACAAAACCATTCTAGACTAATTGTATAGATCAGGATGAACTGTGTCCTGTGGTGGATAAATACTGGCAGATGATGATGATGATATAAATCATTTACACGTGTCTAATGTGTCATCTGGTCCTGTATATAATTACTGTGCTCTCTCAATTGAAATTAATCTGCAAGAAGCCATTGCGGTAACTATTTACAGAGCGTCCTCGAACCATGTTCTTCGTAGCTCTTCATTTTGCTTACAAAAGTACTTAGGGCTGCTTACGTTGCAAAAGTTTATTTTGAATAAAGAAACATTTAATAGATCGTATTGTAATAATTTATTTTAACTGACAACAAAAAACATTATTAAAACTAATAAACAATAAAGAACACTTAAAACCAAGGCTCTTTCAGACAAGTTTTTAGTGTAAAGTGAAAAAATGTCAATAAATAATATGCTAATAATAGCATAAATATAATTTACAATATAGTAGTAGTAAAATATAATAAAATGTATTTTGAAGATAGTAACACTCTTATACATATCCAGTAATAAACGTCGCATGCATATTTGAAATCTAGTTGTCGGATTCAAGAATAGCAGACAGGAATATTCTAGGTTTTGAAATAGATCAATCCATGTTTATTAATATTCTGTATAATTAGAACATAAAGGAGATAGTTTAGGATATCTAAGTGCGACATGTAATTTACGCAAAATTTTTGAAGCAGATTTTCAGCAGTGAACAGCTATAGGTTGAAATGACGTTATCAAGGTTAAATAAAACTCACGGTTTTTCTTATTGGTAAAAACGAAATTGATTATAACCAACAAGAAATGATTGGTCATTATAAAAATATTTGAATATTTGAATTAAATTAGATCCCCATGGTTTTAAAAATAAAACTGTAATATGTAAATCAAGTTTATATAATGTTTGTTGGGATTAGGAGATACTTGATTCAGTTGTTAGGCAATGTTTAGAAGAGTTTAGTTATGGTGGTATTGTTAGCAAGCACGCTTCGCAGTCTACGGTCTCATTGTCACTTAACACAGAGTCAAATTATAGTGTTAGACCATTGTAGATAAATAAAAAGATATTTAAATGAAACAAATTAGATCGTTCAGCCGGCGCGGCAACCCTTTCTACATTTCCGCCAAGGCCTGCAGACATGGGTAAATAATTTTCCTGATTACCGTGCTGCGCCTTCATCGTTCAGAGCTAGGAGCGGGTTGTCGTCCCGACCCCGACAAAAATATTAAAAACCGGGACGCCCCGGCGTCTTCCCTTGTGCTCCCACAAGTTGTCGCAATTGGAGACGACTAGATATTACGCCGCGAGTAAATTGATTTCCCGCTACGTATTCCGAGATGTAGTTTTCGCCAAATTGAGGTGTGCGAACATAAAGCTTACAGACACAGCTGACAGCGTACTGCCATTAAAATTGAAACGTATTTCATGTCACCGACATTCAAATATCTAAAGGGAAGGTATATTTTAATGGCGGAGTCATGATTTGTTAATAAATAGATATATGTGGAAAAGATTGGTTACACTTTTCGCATTGCACGTAAAAATGTTACAATTATTTGACGTGTTCATCATATATCTTTTCATGGCTGAACGTAAGCCTCTGAGAATGAATACTTTATAAATATCTTATAATCACCATATCGTGTGAGTAGTAAGTATTAAGAGTAAGGATGATAGGATTCATAAGTACTTAAAATGATCTTTAATTAGTGAGAATACTAGTATAATTATTATGTGCTTTGAATTGAATAAGACATGACTGAAAGAGCCTCAGCATGTGCGCGAGCGGAGGGAATTTCAGCCCAGGCAAAGAGAGATCGCAATTACACTGTGCAGGTAGAAACTTCGCCCGAGGAAATGTAATAAACGAGACGCCTCCGACCAAATGTTTAGAGAAAACGCTGCGGTCATGAAATTTGCGTTTAATTAGTTTTCTTATTTATTTATTTAACCACACATATTTACGAATTATTTAATACATAGTGCTGTAACGCCGGCAAATCTAGGAAAATTATCAATAGTATAATTTATAGCTACATGGGTAGCAATCCACGTTCTTAATACTACGAACCACTTATTTAAACGTAAATTATGACTAACAACTCTATCATAAACTACATTTAGTCTGTAATATATTATGTTTGGTAGTAGCAATAAATATTTTTCCTGTTTATATGAACATCATAATAGTTTTTTTAGTTCTTTATATTCCTTTACAATTTTTAGGAAACAAGCTATTTATTAGTTATAAAGGTTTTCTTTTGAGTGTTGTTTTAATCTTGCAAAAATCTTTTGTTTAATAAACTTACTTTTTTAATCTAATGATTTACTTTTATTTTTACTATTTAAACAATAAACTATATTTTGAATGTAATAAAATAACTTTTAATTTACATATTAGTCTTAACTAAGATATATTAGGCTAATACATGTATCCGCAGGCGGCGAGTCGGGGTGCGCAGGAGGCGGTATCAACGCCTCCTCTTGCTGCCCCCGTAACCCGAAGCGGGC
>DWLS01000026.1:0-53268 GCA_018246255.1 Pachliopta kotzebuea | reverse complement strand
CTATTTTATACTATCTTTCGTCAAAATCGCTAAATGTATGACTTTAATAGCCGGAAAAATATGTGTCATACAAAGTCACATAAATAAAATGTTTAAAGGTTGTCCATGTGTACTAATTGCTTTAAAGGGTAAATATACTGTACTGTACATAAAAACATACAGGATAATTTCTATACACATTACAGATATTATAAAACTTCTTATATTTTCGGTTGACAATAAAAAAATAACAGTAAACGTTTAAATACAATTAAGCAAATCTTAAGGTTTTCTTTACCTATTCATTTTATTTAAATTTCAATTCAATGTTATGGTCACTAATAATGTTTAAATTTAAATCAAGTGATCATGTTAAGAAGTGCTTTCAAATTATATATTTATATAAAAAGTGTAGTAGGAATCTAGTAGCTATTGAGAAATCTCGCTGTTAAGACACCCTTTAACATTAAGAATTCCCGTCCACCTTTCCACGTCTCGGAATTAATCGCCCGAGAGCCTCTGCCTATTAAAGTTTCTTCACAAGTTGTTTAAGAGGCTCAACTCGCTTTAAACTCTACAGATAATGTTAAACATTCATTTAAGTGCGCGAGCGCCATCCAACTTTCCAATTGTCGTATAAATCTTCTAATTCTTCAGGCGTTTAATATTCATATCACCTTCGCACTTCCTCGATCTATGTAGGTATGACAAAAATAAAATTAAACAAAATACAGCCTTATTGCACCTTTATAGAAACAAGAGCAAAAACACATTTTATGATTTTTATTTATGTATATAGAAAAATGTTTATTTTTGTATTACTTGATAGTGGTAATAGTTATTATTAATTTAATTATTAAATATGTTAATTATGTGACTAAAATACTAAACAAAATATTTGTTCGTTCGCCTTTTAGAAGACTAACACAAGAAGATCTTGATTAAGAGAATATTAGTTAATAATTAAGGAAGTTAACGAAAACGACAAACTGAAACAATCATTTATGTATATTATTACATTTTTTATAAAAAAAAAACCGGTTAATTCCTTCAGATACAATAAGGCCGTGTTAAGGTAAAACTTTACCCGCCGTCGCGGGCCCCTAACGTCTTAAACAGCTCCCTTGGGTTAGAAAGCCGACACTTGTCTGACATAAGTTCCATTATGATAACAATATAATAAACTGCCATCCTAAAAAAACAAAATTCGTAAAGAATTAATCATTTAGATATGAAAAATGTATTATTGAAAGTAATATCATAATGATGAAATTAACAATTCGTGTACAATTATTATATATTAATATGAATTACAATGATGACAAAATAACTCTTTATTGCAAAAATAGAAGCTACTTACAAGTTTAAAGGAATTATGTAGACGCCCTAAAACACATAACGCACTCGTTCAAGTCGTTACAGCATTACCACTATATGTTGGTACCTCCTGCCCCTGGTGGTTCAGAACAGATGAAGGAGTAAAGAGAAATGGAAAACATCAGTCGAGGTCCCGCTAAACTGGTATAGAAAACTGTCTGAGAAAGTAGTTCGGATGCCGCCGTATCAGCGGATCAAGTACGATCCTTCCTCTCATTTATGGTTTCCATATCACAATGTCTGCTATTTTAATAGCGGTCATACTTAAGAGTCAATTTTGACGAATACTTTAGTTTTCAATGTAAGAACTTCAAATTGGAAAATAAATAGTTGATAATTTGTAAACGCTGCTATAGAGAACCTTACATATTACGTTTTTATTATTAAGATAAAGGATGTAAGCATTATTAATCACTTATTAAATTACCAATTATTTAACACAAAATATGTAACTTCGTTCTAACTCATAAATATAACGGCAGCTAGTAATATGTCGGTTACAATATCATCATCATTTCAACTTATTGTTGTTTACTTCTTAAACAGTTTGTAAAATCCATTAATAGAATTTAAACAGAAAGATTTGGTGCTGTCCCGCCCAATTCGTGTTCCCGTCTCCAACATTTCAAAATAAACGTCGTCATTTTTATTTTCTTAGCATATTTTTTAAAAAGTCGACGTCCCTCAGAGCGTATTAATACGCGTTCTTTAACACCCCTTACATGAATAATTAGATGTTTCCCGGATTCATCCTTCTCCGTTATCTGTAAGACACGAGTTTTAAATTTGCAAACTCATTCTTTTTGCTTTATTGAGGATAATACTTCTTAGCAGGGTCGCGATTCTGATTAATGCTTCCGACTGAAGCCGACACAACTTTTTCATAGATAGCGACGAAAAAATAAAGGGACGTGACTTCACCGATTACCTTTCTAATACACTAAAGCCTTGACAAAACAGTTTCAATATGATAGGTATTAATAAGAAGGTTAATATATTTTAAAATACTACTAACTATAGTTTAAAATTTTTAGTTGAACTGGCCACTATCGCGTACTACTTAAAACTATTCTTTATTCTTCTTCTTTTAAACACGTTTGTCATAAAAATTTATGGCAAATGTCATACATACCTTTATTTCTCTAAAAAAAGTGCTGTTATTGAAATATGAAAATTTGTATTTATTTTCCACTTTGTTTTGGTAAGTATTTTTTTTATCAGTCGATATGTTACAAGAGATATTTTGCTCTATATTTAATCTAGATATGGTATCTTCATATGAAGTTAACTCTTCTAGTTATCTATTTACTCGGGGTAGCAGCTGAACCGGACAATGAAGTAAAAAGAGGAATCTTTCCCTTTATGGTATGTACTATTAATTTACAATGTCATAAATAATAATTGAAATACTGTATTTTTTGTTGTGCTTATCGTACGTATGAACTTATACGTAATACTTCATGATTCTGGCGTAAAGTACAGTAAATGTAGTAAAAGATAACTTGTCGCCTAGGGTTTCGTCTATTACCAAGATGCATCAGTGGTCGACGAGTCAGGAGAACGATTTAGGCGTGGCGCTGTACTAATCCGCACTAGTTGGCTGCTCACCGCTTCTCTTGATCATAACAATGCTCCGTTGGCCTTTCCGCAAAAGACTTTACTCGCTAGGCTCGGCACTATAAACATTGACACGAGTTTCAACTTTAACGAGGACGAAGAAGAACAAGAACGCGAGGTACATTTTTTAATTTGTGGCGAAATAGTTTTAACGTAAGTCAATATTATTTTAATAATTTAGTAAGCTCTTTACTGAGAATCTGACGGATGAAAAATGCAAGATTGTTTCTGACATTTAAATTCGTGATTGTTAATAATAATTAACATAAATACAGTACCAGCTTAAATTAACAATTATTTAAAAATAAACAGGTGATCCAAATAGTGCATCCGTATAACTTTAATTCTACACAATGGTGGTTTTATGACGTCAGCTTACTGAAAACACTATTTCCATTCAACATTACTTCTGTAATTGCTCCAATAACGCCTCATTACAAGCGGGATATAGATGTGAAGACATGTAAGATCCTTGTGTACACGGTGAGAAATTTACTACTAAATATTCTGTTAACTATTAACTGCCTGTGTGGCACAGTGGCTAGCCGTTTGCCTAGTAACCGGCTGTCAACGAATGAAAGTCAGAGTTTCCCAGGCAAGCACATTTCATCATGTATGGTGGGTTATGTTCAAGTGTTAGAACTATATAGACAAAAACTAACAAGCGTCTATCTATAAAGACACTAACTTTTATACTATTTAACTTTTGAAAATTTTCAGAGAAGTTACAATAATGCCTCAGACGATAAAATCCTAATGCAACTTTCGGTAGAATTGTTATCACCATCAACTGACTGTGGTGATCACTACCAAGCAAATACAATGATGTGCGGTGCCGATAGCGAAGACAACAAGAACTTCAACTATGGATCCGATTATTGTCAAGTGAGTTAATTAGTAAATTAAAATTGAATTCTTTGAATCATTTGTATTTTATATCTGAAGAAATTTTATTGAGTTTATGGCGTCTATAAAAAGTTTTCTGTTATTTCAGGGCAACGGCGGAGGGCCACTGCTTTGTGAAGGCGAAGTAATCGGTCTGCAGACATATGTAAATGATAACTGTAAGCAACCTCATCTCTTTCAACATTTACCAGCTTGGGAAAATTTTATCAGCTGCGGCATTGATGCTCGATGCTATGAAAAGTCTTGTAACACGACATGCACGACAATTAACAAAGATTCGCCTGTAAACGAAATACGTGTGACCACAAGTCGCGAGAAAGTTATGTTGGTTTCCCAATCTGTAGTTGAATATTCTGTAACATCATCTGTGGCATCCAGTGTACAACAAACCGTTAAAATTGCGGAGGAAAGCGATACCGTATCACCGACTTTAACTGCAGTAACTGATGATTTGACAACTGCAACTTCCTTAACGGAGAATGCTATATTGAATAGATTAGAAGAAGACCGATCGACTACATGGACTGATAATAAAATTAAAGAACAGCCAAAAAGTTACGATCAAGCCGAAGATACTGACAATATGGAAAGAAAAACCAACGTTGAAGCTCAACATCAGATGATTGTTTCTAAAGTTTCTTCTGCTAGCTGCAGCTACATACAAACGGCTCGCAAACTAATTCTTAACTTTTTAACGGTCCTCATTGTAGCGACTCTGTGAACTGTTTATATTTTGGACAATGTTTATTTTCCTTTTTGTTTAAAATTGTAGGTCCAGTAAAGAGTATGTTTTTTATTGAAATATTTTTTGTGTGTGCTTCTTTATTATTATTTGATGTGAAATAAAAAAATATTTCGTCATAGAAAGTGTTTTGTATCTCTTCTATTCGTAATAATACAGTAAGCATATAATAGTAAGTGAAATATCACAAAATTTTATCTACGATTTTTTTAGCAAACTAGGCAAGTTTTCTTTAGTAATAGTTCATACAAAAAAATCTGATAACATGTAACAATATCAATCACAATACTAATTTTTTTTGTGTAGTTATTTTTTAAAAAATTGTCTAGCTTTTCTACGTATTAAAACATCGAACTTAACTAAGCATTAAAATATGTCGAGTTGTAAAAGATGTGGCGAAGCGGGAACGTTCCAGGTTTCCGTCAAAGTTTTCGGAATAAGTAGAATTAAGTAAGGTTGCAGGCTTAACGCCTCGGCAGTTTGCTCTAATAGCATTAACAAGTTTCCAGACCGTATTGGGGAAACTTGAGCTCATAATGTTTTTAATTCGCCATAACGTCTTGTATCAGTTCTTTATAATGTGCAGAGCAATGTGTTATAAGGAAAATGTTTTATAAAATACAGTATGATGACGAAGGTCTGGAAAGACTATAATATACTTATCTAGTTCGTTGTTATTTTACAAATAAACATATAATACCAAAGATATATATAAGATACATTCCTCAATCGTTTGTTATATCAATAAATTGCTTTTTTCATTCTAATACCTCAAAATTATTTTTGTTACGTGTGAAGCAAAACAAAACGATAATTATACCATACTATATATTTTTTCTGTAGATTTAATAATATAAATTTCTGTCTAGCCAATTATAAAATGATTTATTTTATATACTCAAGTAATAAAAAAGTCACTAACTTCTTAGCAAAATTTCCAAACGCCTTCCTAGACAAAACTTAGTATAGTGTTTTAAAGTGAATATTCTTTCTCAACTTTCGGAGTGCAATGGAATTGAAATGTATCTTAATACGACTCGATGTGTTTAAATTCCAAAAGGGGATCGCATCGGGAAACTGTTATGCATATTTTAAAGTTAAATTTACTTACAGCGGACTCCGAACGCTGAATGAGAATTCAACGTGAATCTCTTTGTGAACTTTAAAATGTTTTATGATATTCTACAGACGTGATATCATTGGCTGTGAAAAATTAGCTACGTATTATAGATAATTAAATTGGTTTTCAATAAAAATATCAAACTAGAAATATTTATTACTTCATGTGCCTTGAACTTAAGAAACAAAACGCCTGTAAAAATAATTGCTGCAAATGTTATTAGCA
This sequence comes from Pachliopta kotzebuea, assembly GCA_018246255.1. Classification (NCBI taxonomy): domain Eukaryota; kingdom Metazoa; phylum Arthropoda; class Insecta; order Lepidoptera; family Papilionidae; genus Pachliopta; species Pachliopta kotzebuea. The sequence goes on along the minus strand of DWLS01000026.1, from coordinate 47,302 downwards.
AACATTTTGCCTTATTACAAGTATAAAACCAAGTTATAAAAATGAATGTACTGAATTAATTCAGAAATTTAAAAGTGTAAGTAATTAACACATAATGCTAGTTAGAGAACAAAAGAAATTAATTCGACGATCCCATAAAAAGAAATAAGCAGTTCACGAGAGTTTTAATAATTAAAACTCAAATAAAACTGATAGCCTTGGGGCACATGACAAATTTAGAATGAAATTCCCTACTCCCCGCTGTAGATATAATTTGTAACGGAGAAAGCCGTCAAAAACGATGTTCTGGAGATCTTTTCTTATTGGATTGTGTTTGGGAGTTACTTTTAAGAATTAATGTAAATCCCTTACTGAAGGTTAAAAATATACAAAGGCTATTATTTAATTTCGGCTAAAAAAAACAACTTAAACTTAAACACAAGTTGTTTTGTAAAACAAAAAAAAAACTCTTTACAAAACAACATTTTTAAAATGAATGAATAAATATGAAATACTCTAATGTAAATCCCGAAACTTTTAGTTTTCTTTTTATTAAATTATTATAAAGTTTTATATACGTAAATTGAGAGACAAAGCCTCTCCATTCAATCTAATCAAGTGCTTTTGGAAGATTAGCAAATTTTACATAGGTCAAGTATCAGGTACATTAAACGGTAAATTTATAAACCATTAATTTTTGTTTTCTTTTTGTTTAATTATTTTAAGTTTAGCCATTACAGACAAGACCATAGCATGTAACTGTGATGGACAGACATATCACTAGGAAAACATGCTACAGGTCTCATCTATTTATTATTAAAAATATATATATAGCTCTTAATAGCAAATGCATTTCTTAATTAAGAAATAAAACTAATACAAATTAAATATTTTTTTAAGGAATCTAACATCTCTTCTTAAATCGATAACTCCACAAATCTTCTAGCAATTCACAAAGCTATGTAATGCATTTATGATTCGATTTTCTACATAGTTCAACTATCGCTACTCCGTAGGGCAAATCAATCTTGAGGAAAATATTTAACCATGGACTTGTTTACAAAACCATATTAACACAAGATGTTAAATTGATATTGTCGCGACGTCATCTATCGATGAGTAAAAAAAATGACGTTGGCAGACGTGAGAAAAAATGGTTGGTGACAGCATCGAAATAAAGGGAAAATAATAAAATTTCAATGGTGTTTTGCCTCTATCCCCCCCGCTCGTAACAATATATTTAATTATATCTTTTACCTTTGATTATATAATAACTTGTTTTATAAACATTATAATTAAAATTTGTAGTTAGATACATAAGAATACAAAATTTATAATTCACCGTAAACATATGATATTGTTGATTGTGGTAGAAGCTTTGGCACACAAAAAAAATCAAGAAAATAATAACGGAATCACTGGATCCGGCGGCACGGCCGTCTGTAGGCAATTTTCAATCTCTTTTCTATTTATGACAGTAATAAAGCGGCCGGGAAAAGTCAACAATCAATTTTGTATTTCAATTTATTCCCAACCATCCTAGTTCGTGCGGTGATAAGAAAAAGAAAAAACGCGTTCATTGAAAACGGAAATTATTGCAAGAAGCCATCAAGTGGTGTGCGCTCGGCTTCCTACCTTATACTCTATTTTTTTTCTGTTTCGATTTTTTCGTAAAACGGTTACAGTTTTGATTTGTGTGCCGTCGCGTCCGCCGGGGCTATTTTTCACGCACCTCATTGTTCACAGTTCACGCTCGAGGAAACCAAGTGTGTATACAAGTTTGTTAAACAATATTAACACCTAATGTCAATACAGATGACACTATCGGCAATATTTATTGAAATAAATGAAACAATTTTATTAATTTACACATTGAAAAACATATGATTCAATCAGTAACTTTAGTATGTATCTCAAAATTTACCTTTCGTTTAATTCAACAAAAAAAGAAATGTAATTTTTTCTAACTTTTTTTATTCTTCGCGGCAATGAGTCGTACATGGCGTTCACCTTATGTTAAGTGATACATGGCTATGTTTAGGATAGTATACACAGCACCATATTGCGCTCGTCGCCTTGAGACATAAGGTATTAAGTCTCGGTACTCCAGTGATTTCACTAGCTTACTACTAACTAACAAACTTTTGAACAGGAACACAGTAATGATTGCATAGAGTAGTGACAACCAGAAAGTTGACGGAAAAAATATGAGCTGTGGTGATACATACTTAGAAGGTCTCAGGCAAAAGAACTACCCTTAGGCGTAATTCGTATATTTATTAAAACTTGTCTTGTATGTAAGTCAATAATCTGTTGCCAATCTACATGAATTTTTTTGATTGAAATTGTTTTTTTTTTCTTATCTAAAAGATCATTGGCGGTTTTGTTTACTGTTGAAATTAAAGATGGCATCGATAACAATTCTATCAGACTGCGCTGGGCCGACAATGGGGGCGAGCAGGGTGCCGGGAAATTGGGGTGATTTTTCTCCTCTTTACACGTCCGCATTACCTGTAGCGTTAGTAAAAAAAGCTAGAATAGTTTGTTTCTAAAATATTTACACTTTGAAAAAAAAAATAACTCTAGGTTTTTTATATTTTTGATTACTTTAGTTCCAGAAAAATTGTTATGATTTCTGCTGCCCATTACGGAGAACATGGAGGGACGATCCTCTAACATCCTTTGAAGGTAATGACGATGATATAGCGGCAAATAAGTTCTCTACTCGTGATATTGAATCCGTATGATATAAATATGTGTAAGGCGTCTGAAGAAAAAACGCCGACCTTTTCAAATTTCCGTTCACCTCTACGAATGATGACGTCGTTTTGCCGATTATTAAACTCTGCGGCTGTGTCCGGACATCACAGCCATGTCGAATCTATGTATTTTATTTGCTGTGAATACCCAAACAAAAATGTTATCGGTTCATGTTATTTTGGGATACTGGAAGATTATTCAGCATGAACAATGTTGGATGGTTAAAGTAGAAGTAAAAGTTAGATGACATATTTCTTCGGTATACGCTCAAATAAAAGCATTACATTGTTTATCAATTGCAATAACTTATAGTCCTAGTGATTATTTTATACAACATTTTTATATTATATAAAAATCATTGATAGTTTACGTTTAAAATTAAACGTGAAGACCACTACTATTTTATCATAACTATGTTATATATAACGAACCCTCAACTGTAACAGCATTCTATTTAGTCTTTAACATTATTTGCTTTGTGGAATCTGACGTTTGATGTGTGTGAAAAAATAATTTTTTCACACATAACAAACAACAAAAAAAAATATTTCTCTATTTTAAACTCTCCATGTTTACACGGAGAGTAATATTATAAGACTAATTAAACAGATGAAGTCTGACTTAAGTATTGCTTTGTAAACTAAAATATAATGAGGGTGGATAAGTAGGTTTCACAGTCGTAACCGAACTCTTTATAATCATAATTACTACTTACGAAGTTAAGGCAATAAAGATATATTATAAATAAAACGAAATAATATTGAACAAGAATTTAATGAGCTACATCTTTGGTCAAATCATTGGTTTAAATAGAACCATACACATCCATTTGACAAATACATATATACGCGGTCCTCAACGTCTCTTACTTTATTTAGGAATGCATAATTCTAGCTAATAAAATGCGGAATTAAAAATTATCTGTAGATAATACGAAGATTTACAAGATCGCTAAATAAATTATTTTGAACTATTTCAAATTATGCATTTTATTTTAATTACTTTCATAGAACATGTATTTTTTTTTTACATTTCGCTAATAATTACTATTTATCATTGTTTAATTATCATTAGGTACAATAAACTACCTACTTAAGTGAGTTACATTTATTTACATAAATAATACAAACATTATAACGATGTTTATAGATAAACTTAACAGTAATTTACAATGTACAAAAAGAAACAACAAATAAAGACGACTGACAAAATAAAAGTATGGCTAGGCCAAAACAGATCTTCGAAGTCTAAAAATTATTATATTTACTTGATCGACTTCCATTAAAACAAAAGTTTCTTGCTAAAGAAACTAAATATTTTTTATATTTATTATTTACATGAACATCAATATTTTAGCTCTGAAATACAATGACCGAGAGGTTTCACAAAAACCTGTTGCCTACACCAGATTAATGCCTTAATTTAAAATTGCCTTTCTGAGATCACCTTTCAGGGAGAAACAAATTATAAAATCTAGCCTATATGAAAAAAACAATTTTCATATTTAAAATACAGAGATCGTAAACTACAGAAATTTTGGCATATTTTGATACATATAATAAACACTCATGACCGTTACAAGATTTTGATCACTTTTCCGAAAAAAGTTTGACCGTCATTTTATCGGCTTTTTTTTCACCAACACTTTTTTAAACATTATTTATGTTCGTTTCACATAATTAAGCCGCAAGTTCAGTTTTGGTACTTCGCGTACGGGTGGGCCATGTCTCACACGCGATAGTCTCAGCTGGTCGCCGAAAGGCCCAGCGGTTTAAGGTGCGGCGGCGGGACGAAGGCGGCTGGCGACGAGCCGGACATGTTGTTATTCAAATCTCCAGAACGGCTTGACCCATTCATTAGGCTCATCGCGTTGCTTGTCTGTCGAGAGAAAGGTTTTTCAATGAAAATTGAAAACAATCCAAACCACATTTCATAAAAAGTAAAACAATTAATTAGGTAGGTCTGTGTTACCGGAGACCATCAAGGTGAATTTATTGGGGTAACGAGACTTAACACCTTATGTCACAAAGCGAGCGCAAGATTGTGTGCAAGCGTGTCTCTCATCATCAGGCGAAAGTCTCGTTCGACTCGTTTCTCGTAGAATAAAAAAAAATAAAAACAGAAGTTTTTAAAATTACTCTTTTTCTTTATTTGTTTTTGACTAACAATGGAAATCGAAGTCAAATAGTTTCCAGATATTTTTTCAATTATTTAGGCGATGAAGTATATGAAGAAAAAAAAATTACCGCAAATGAGGTCCGGGCCAATCGTTTAAGTATTTGATAAAACTTTAAAATGTGTATTTTCTTCCAACAAATGATACTTAATTTCCGTAAGAGTTAAAACAACGTTATATATATTTAGTACTAGAGAACTTTGTATGTTTTTATGAAAATCAAATATTATTTATTAAGCAAATTATCTTCGAAGATTATAAAATACTTAGAAAACGTCTATTTCACCGTTAAAATGTATAATTACCGGAGGTGGTGAAAGGTGGGTGGTTTGCCTTTTAAGATGCGCAAGTGGTGGTGGGTTGTAAGCCATATTAGCGAACACCAACCGTTCCTCGTAGTCATACTCGCATAGGATCTTGTTTTCACACAAATAGAACCGGTCGCCCACACAGAATCTGTGAAGAAATGATTTAAGTCGTACAACTGTAAAAGTAAAATCTTATTTATAGCTACTTGTTCAGAAAACTAAACAGGAGTAGTTAAACATTTTTTTAAAAGAAAAACAGGTAATTAATATTGTCGCCTGCCAGATAACGACGTGGTGAAGCGGTGGTATCGTACAGTTACTAGAAATCGATTACGTTGTCTAACTTTAAGCAGTTATCATTATTAACTTGAAATAATGACGTTGAACGATACGCACTTAAATCACAGATGAATTTAATGTGCGCCGCATTAAAGTCGATGACACTCTGACCTTTGAGTACTCTAAAATCTTGAGAAACAGAACACTGTAACAAAATTGTATCACGCTGTTACTACGTTAACTTTATGAAATGTTAATGAAAGCTTTTATTAAATAATAAACTACTTTACTTTATTACATGTTATCAGTTTCTAACGTAATGAGATACAAACGGATGCGAGCAATTAATTAAATTCAAAATTTCCTGTGATTGTGACAGCTTCTGATAGTTGGACTTTAAACTTGTTGATAAGTGCACCAGCCAGACAGTTAGGCGTGTGTTTAATAAGCGTCTACTGTATAAATCTTATGTAAATTATTTTAAAGCAGGATAATGCTTTAATTTAAACGTATGTAATATTGTAAAATTACTTTATATATGCATATATTTTCGTGATCATGTTCCCATTATTTAAATGTATAAATAAATATATTTGTATTAAATTACGGCGACAGGTAATATCCATATATAGGTATCCCTTACAACAAGTCAGATGCATTTACCGAGTGGGCAGGGTGCAGGAAGATCCAATTAGTAATTCTCCACTGCCTGCGCGACCGTTGCGCCCCATATTAGCATTATTAAGGTTTCTGCGTAAATCGTGTTAACGCGGCGCATTTTATATCGTATTTATACAAACAGTAAAAACTATTTAGATAGTATCAAAAGAGGAAACAAACCGGAAGAGATCCAGAAACGTCGGAGAAATAAAATTTACTATCCCGAGTGGAGAGGTCAACTTGGGCAAGGAGCCGCGATAACGTCACGCGAGCGCGCATCCCTCGATGTGGCAAAACAAAAGGTATCGCCTTCGACTCGCCACTGGCCGCCGGAACCACCGGATCCGCCGGAACCCGCTGATGATAACGCGAACCTTATCTCCCCTCCCTTCCCCCTAGTGCCCGCCCCCCTCTGTCTCCGACCACCCGCCAACTCTTTTGTTTCACTTGTCACAAAAATTAAGCGCAATAGCTCGCCTACAAATGTCTCTTTTTTAAGGGGCCAATTTCCACCGCAACTCAGTCGATTTCGCCGCTCTTAATTAACTTTATTTCCTGTTCTCCCCGTCCCCGACTTTTGTTTTTCGGGGTTTGTATTTTTTTTTCTTTATTTCCCTATTTTTTGTCTGCAGTCGCGTAATGGAAAAGATGTAGAACGAAATTTTAATGACTGGGTGCAAGTTAAGCTTTGTGCGGGTAGGCATTGTGTCGCGTCGCCGTCGACGCCAACTTGGACGTTTTACGCAATCGGACGTGTCTATTGAGTGTTCTCCCTCAGCCGTAAAACAAAATCGTTTAAAAAGCAACGCCGGTACGTCGATCTGGATCTATCAAAAACAAGTAATAGATGAAAAAACAGTTTCATAATTTAAAAGAAATGATGTGATTTTAAAGCGGTTTATGATTGCTCACCGATTGGATAACTTGTTGGTTTAAAGTCTGTTTTTTTTTTATTTTGCTTTGTTTTCACGACAAATCATTCAACAATGAATAGTTTAAACTGTGGAAGATTGAGTAAATTAAGTAAATCTAGATATCGATAGGATAGCGTTTTGTAGATGTTATCATTATTATTATTAAACGTTAAGATTTTAAGATTCTCAGGACTAAAAAGTTTTTTTTTTCAAGTTTATAGCTCCGTGATTTGATACATGGCTTTGGACTAATATAATTTCACATAACTTCCAATTTGTATAACGGATATAAAATACACATGCAGTTTATCTATGTGATAGGCTAATTATATCAATCATGATCAAAAATTAAAACGGATTGCATATTCCAAACAGGTAATTCTGAAGGAGTGATAGAGTTCGTAAATTTCACATGACTAGTATAAACGTTAAATTTATGGGATCATGTCTCGGAATCCGACAGATTTGGACAAGTTGGCGTTGGATGCGCGACGGGGGGCAGCGTATGTGATCTCTGCTTCCGTCGGGCCACGTCCGCGGAGCCACCAGATAGCTACTAAATAATTTACCCGTTTAACGATATTCGGGCCCTGATAGCTGCCGGCCGCCCCGCCGATCCGACAGCCCCCAAATTGGATTCAGATTTCTGCCCGCATTGAAATTGATTCGTACCTGATATTTAATAGTTTCAGCGGATCATTGTCCAAATATTGCAAATATACCATGTAATTACTAACAAAATAACTTCTATTAAATGTTTTTGTATATAAACGGACTTCCGTGATTTCCTTGCTGTTCAGACATAAATTAATTGCTATTTTAAATTATATAATATATTTTTAAAAGTACATAAATATTCAATGCATCGGAAAAAAGAATAGAAAGTAAATTTCTAAGGTAATTACTGATACATTTAACTCAATAATCCCTTTATAGCTAAATTCCGGTAAATACTGAGCAAAAATGTTTTGTCATACGAGAAAATATCAAGGATTCCTTTCATGGGGAAACATATAGAATATTCTAAAGAATACCGCCTCATATCGCGTTAAGCGTTTTGCGAAGAAATGTTTTACGTACAAAATCCGTAGCCGAATGAATATACAATTGGGTGAAACTGTCGGACGACTTCTGCTAACACTGGAAAGGTCCACAAGTGACGTATAAACCATTCAGAGAGGCTCCAATCTTCGCGACCTCTCTATTATTTAAGCGAACCAAGTCCGGTAAGAATTGCGTCTCGAAACTATAGCGTGTTGTTCCCACACCAGTCCTTATACTATATATTTAAAAGTAATATAATGTGAAAGATAAAAGGGTAAACTAAATAAAACTTAAAAAGGATACACCTGACAGCTCCAAAAATGTAAAGAGGAGCTGTTATTCGAAACATTGACTAACATCATATACTCGTACATGTCGACCTACCTTAAACGGTGCAAACGGCAGAATTTTTAAAAACATCATAAACATATTCCTTACATGCGTCAGTTATATGTACTGGAAAATTTAATCGCGATCTGTGTTTGAGGTTCGTGCGTTGAATAAGCTATATTAACCCCCGCGCCGATTGTCTCTTTCAATCTTAGCGTTTTCCTGAATTTTTTATCTCGCTTGCAGAAGTGAAGTTCCTCACCGGACTTGTATTCAATATAGCAAGGTCCCCATTCAATTTTCACGGACGCAATCGTTCGTGACAGGTGAGAAAATTAAATGAAACCTGTGAGGTCACAACGATTCGGAACCTCTTAAATTTTCAGAACAGTACAGTTTCCTTCTCCCATATAATGCGAATTAGTTGGTATAAATTTGACCATTATTATGTTTTTTAATATTTAAAAACGTTTTACAATTAAGAGACTGTAAAAACTCCTTACATATTGCACAAATACTTTTTTCATTAATTTTCAATCTTATTTAATTGCCAGGAAGCACCATCGTAGTTACAAAAACAGTTTATTATATGTGCAGGTTAATGATACAATGACTACATATTTTTTTTTCAATTCCGAATTTCTACAACACATCATGTACACCTCATCTACTTTCATGTCCTTATTTTTTCTCATCAGCATCACCGTGACGCTCACAAAAGTGGAGAGACAGATAGATAAATAATTCCTGCAGCATTATATGCCCAGGTATGAAGACCAAAAGACCAGGTATGCTGCAGGACTTTACATACGATAGAATTTGTATGTACTAACCTATGATTGCACTGTTGGCAGGCAAAGCATTCTAGATGGTAAACATTGCTGCGTGCGCGCATTACCATCTCGAAAGCCGGAATCACTTTGTTGCATGCCGCGCAGTATCCGGTATTGCCAAACAACCTGCGATAAATAAACAATATATAATAATTACCAATACATATTATTAATTTATAATATTACGTATTCGATAGATTAATACTCCACTGGTAACATTTCAACTGTCATACGTTTGTTTAATGTTTAAAAATCTTTTTAGGTTTGAAATCTTTAAAATCAACAATTGTATTATTATCCATTTTACTTTGAGTTCAACGTTGACATAAAATACAATAATGAAATGTCTTCTATTACAATACATTTTTTTATTAGTTTAATATAATACTAATAATAATACCTGTGAAAAAATTAAAAATTAATGGAACGTGCGATTTAATGTTAATGATATTATTTTCTTGAAGTTATGTCAAGTTATTAAAACATAACAAAATTATTATTTTCAAATTGTATAAATTCGCGTACGAGTGAAAACATAGCATCATCTAAAAACAAAAAGTAACAATATCTATATCGTCATACCTCGTTGCTTCCTCAAATCGATTTCTCCTTTTACTTAATATATTTATTGTAACTATCGCTATTGTAAATTTGAAGTAAAAATCGAATGTTTTCTGAAAGCTTTGTAAGTGCTAGGCATAATTAGACAGCAAAGTATCACAACTTCTTTGGTAAATGATTCATGTTACTATACTTAATGCAATTATAAAAAAACTCAGACTGTTTATAATTTTGCTTAACGCAATGTTTAGATGAGGCTTGCATTAAATAACAAACTTTAAATTACAACAAACTTAACGATGATCACGATTTCCGATAAGGTTATACCGACTGAGAAGGGATATTCACCTCAAATAATCTCTCTTGCAGAGTATAAGGTTAGCGCGAGTGTACAAAGTATGTCCGACTTCGCCGAGGCGACAGTCACAGCAGCCACATTTAAGACAATCCTCGTGCCAGAGCTGGTCCAATGCCTTGAGCAAGTAACGCTCTGTTATCACTTTACTGCAACCAGCACAGATCTGTTATGGAGGAAAATAACTTTTAAATATACCGAAATGTAATAAAAAGAATTCGCAATGCTATTTTTATTAAACTAATCTTGGGTTAGTTTAATGGGAATTGCATAAAAGATTCTTGCAATTGAAATTTGACGGGGTGGCCATATTTTAAGTAGACTCTTCCCGGATTGTAGTCCCATGCACTGAATTAGTAAAACAAAATTAAATAAGTAGTATAATAAGACTAAAGTTTGATTGTATTGCTTTACCTGAGGTTGAGGTGGTTGCTGCGAAGAAGTAGTCGCGGAAGGCTGTGAACTCGTTGGCAAAGGAGAGGCTCTGGACTCTTTGGTCACGTCCATGGCTAGCATGTGCGCGGCCAGTCCCGGACTGCCGCTTCCCTGTTGCGGCGTCCGTCTCTCACACTGGTAACAACATAAAATTCTATTAATAAACAATTTTATAAACAACATTTTACTTTTTAACCCTTATATTTGTCAAAAATATGAAGTATTAACAAGAAGTTCCGTTCCAATTTTCTCAATAAAATTTCACAGATTAATTGTCATTGATAATTGATCAAATACAAAGTCTATCCGCTCAAATCTCCAATGAAAGTGGCTTATCGTGTAATCACGACGAATCGCCGGTACAGTTCATAACATTGTCTCGTATTACCGCATAAAATCCAAATCCATGAAATTTGCCGCTTGTAATATTTCACGAAAAAATTAGCACAGCTAGTCAACCGATTAATGAGAACGTGAAACACGACTCGAGGTTTTCGAACTATAACAAATTATATGGTACCTTTAAAAATATCGAATAAACGGCAATAAAAACCGTAATTTGGACCGCGCGAAAGAAAAAACCGCCCCGTACTAAGCAATAAAGTCAAGCACGGAGCGTTGTCACGGTTAATTAACACTTTAAATACAAACATTTTTCAATTAAAAATTTTGGTGGCGTCTGCGATACAGGTACTATTATATATTTGTTTAGTTGCAAACTGCAAGTCATTTAGGCAAGTTTTTAAAACCCATTTCAATTAGATTTACTCGAAGTATTAATAAATTTTGAGATATTCCAAAATTTAAGTTAAAATAATATCTGCAACTTTAAATTCAATTTACAGGTACACAAATTAACTGTAACTGTTAACTAAATGCTTTTCAATTCAGCTGGTTCTATTTTAGAAGAAACGAGTAAAAAAAAGATCGATCGACAACTCTTTCGGACTCAAGCAATTAGTAATCGAACAGACGTCTTATTCAGGTCTGACTAATATGCGCCGAGCCTAAAAGTTTTTAACCGTACACGGACTAGTTTTCTGCTACAATGAGAACGGGCATTAAGAACCAACTGGGTAAAACAATACCCAAGCATTGTGACCCCCGTGACAAATTGCTCGAGCCGTTCGGTTTTGTATGTTTTTGAGAGTGCCTCAATCGGGCAGCGATAAATAATAGGATACGGATATTGAACGGAAGCATGCATTCTGCACCTCAAATTGTGTCAGCGATTGTTTGTTTATTCTATGCCAGGAACTAATCAAGCCTTTGGCAACATCGTTTAAACTACACATTAACCTATATTAGGATAAATTGATTTCGTTATTTTATTAGTATAATTTATTAATTGTAAATTTTAGAGAAACAAAACACACAAACTAATATAAACAATATGTAGCAAGTATAAGTATATTATAAAGTACAATCTTATGGAGACATAATCTAAAAATCTGTCTACTATATTTACCTAAGTTATTCATTATGATTGTCTCGTTAATAAAAAAAAAAACAAAATCAAGATGACGAAATATAGTTTCATACTGTATCAAGCCTCCAAAACTTAGCAGCAGAAACATTCTCTGCTCTGATATGAACTAAAACTTATCCTCTTAATTACGTTGTCTTTTATGTCTCGTTAATAAAACAAACATATTTAAAATACGGAAACATCGTAAACATTATTCAGCGTATTTAACTAGAATAGATGCGACAGCGACAACTAAAGTTTTTTGCATACTTTAAAAACAAACTACACATCTCAAATATCTTGCAAAACCACTACTAGGTCCAGAATATTGTCTATTGTTATCATGGTTACCTTTAGCGCTCCACTAAAAAATACTTTTTAAGAATAATTATCAAAAATTTTTTCGTGTGTTCTATTTTATCCTCTTAAAATGATTGTATCAATGTTATAAACAGCCTATCAATAATTTTGTCCTACTATAATATTAAATATTTATTATCAGATATCTATGCATGTGAATAATTTAAAAGTTCGATAAAATTTACCATATACCTGCTAAATGTCCAACGTATTCGGTTTAAATTATTCGTATATTCAACGATAGTCATACCGTGGTGCACGACCAGCGACTTTTTCAACGGAAATCCCGTGAAGGCTTCGTGAATAATTACCGTCCAACTGGTGACAGAGACACGCCACGGCACTCCGAAAACAAACCGTCGCAAATGCAACGGTACAGATTAGACGCAAAAAAGCTCACGCCTTCCATTAGCCTGGACTTTCAAATGTCAATACGCATGAACCTGGATTTAACAAACGTCAATCGAATCCACAATAAAACTATAGAAAGACATTTTTGCGCCGACGTCGTAGAGCTGTCGCGCTCCGCGTGAATACTCTAACGGTTACTTCAAATTTTTGAGTTGATTTAGATTTTTTCATCTTATTTAATTGAGTGTGCGTCTTGCCAATGACAGATTAGAAACGGAGCTTATAACATCATCGTTCCAACGGGTGGATATTCACTACTAAATTCTTATGTAATGTACTCCACAAAACCCGATCTTGCGCTGTTTACGCCTTTTTTTTGTCACGAGGGAAATTAACTTTTCAACTTAAAAAGTAACAACTTAAAAAGGTATACTGCTTCTATGGGAAGTCAGGCCATGTGAGATTTATACCCTCTAAAACCTTCTCGGTGGTCATCCTCAATGCATTGCGGAAGGACGCGGGATCTCTTACGGAACCCACCGGAGACTCTCTGCACTGCTGCTAAGGACATACAAGGGGGGCTCCCTTGAATCCCTAGCATAAACAGTATGCTACGACAAATTACGAAACCATTTCGTATTTGTCGTCTGCCTCGGGCTCATTCAATGAACATTGAGGGCCCCCACCCTCGAAGCTCGTGAACCCGCAAAACCTTTTCAGTCGCCTTCTACGACAGGCAGGGCTTACCTTAGTCCTATTCTTGATAGCCCGAGACTACAGAGCTATGCGCTGTTTAAACCTAATATAATTTGTACTAATATAATTTCTAACAAACGCTGTTTTTGTTATCTATCAGAGCAGCAAAATTTATACTATGGGCGTCAAAAAATATTTTACAATTCTTACTAATCGCAGTTTTATTCAAAAGTTAAGGTTAATCAGTCTGTCAAAAACTATTAGTAGATTTTTTGCACAAAAATATTTTAAAAATATGTGTTCGTTCCTACTGAAAAGATTTTAAAGAAAGAAAACTTTATTTAACATTTATACACAAAATGGGAGTTACAAGAAAGATAAAAAAATAACACAGGGTATTGCGAAATAATGTTGAACAGGCCTCCCACTCCGCATCTGCTGCAGCAAGTTTAATGCTGCACCGCTCATATTATGTGAAGCCTTCGTAAAGAGTCGGAAGGGGCAAATTAATAAAACGGAGATCAGTAAATAAGTATAAGTAACATAATTAAATGAACAAAGCGATTGTGTAATATGTACATATTTTCATCTATTGCTTACTTTAATGTAATAAAAAACGATACAGTAATATAATCCAAATGTAGCGTTGTAACGTTTTAATATATACATCGTAATCAGCATCATGATATATACATTAGTAATATATAAAAGTAAATATATATGTATAAGCAAGAAGCCACTGCCATGATTTAGTTAAAATATCAGGATGCACCATTCGATTCACTTGGGACCGCGCATCCAGCATCCACGCCGAGTGAATGATTAACACTGAAGCCGAGCGAGACCAATTACGCTCTGCCGCACTCCAAATTAGAAACTATTTTCGCCCATTAGTGGCCAACTTCATAATCAATTACACGTTAAAATTTCACAGCGCTGTTTCGGGAGCTCTCTGTTTGGATAATCGGAGTTTGTGGTCCCACGGCGAGCTATTACGCGGCTCCGCATCTCTCATAAAAGGTTTTTATTTCATTTCCGGTGATTTTTTTCTATATTATATACAGATATTGTTTACCTTAAAAATTCACTATATTTTAACTAAACAAATCAACCAATTAAACTATTTTATCCGATAAAAAAACTTATAAACTAACCTAATTTAGGTCTTTACAAACCATGATCGGTCTATAAAATTACAAATTTGAACAAAATCTTTTTACTTCAAATATCAGTTCCTCAAAACACATTTCGTACATAAGCCATCAACAAAATTAAACCTTAGAATCAAGATCACATGTCACACACAAGGCTAAGTAACTAGTTGCTTTAGCAAATCGTTCTGGAGCCCCGCTCTGTGTAATTCAAAAGAAGGATCCTATTGAGTAGCGTCTATTACGAACAACAAATCTACAAGGCATTTTTGTTACAGACAACGCTAATAGGATTGAGTGCACTCTGCTAATCATAATTCATCAGCGAGATTAAAGAATAAGCGCGACGAGGGAGATCTGAGGCTGTCTCCCCTCCCGCCTGTCGTGTGGGAGAAACAATATGATTGCCACACCTGCGGAAACACCGGCTAAAGTAACGAGACGAGCAGCTAAATAATTCAACAAACCACCACTACTTTTAGATGTAGCTCCACGTTATTTTTGCTGTCCACTCCTCTATAGATAGAAAACACCTAAATTTAAGTAGAAAGGAATCCGATAACTTCCTGTTTTACATAAATATGCTTTGAATTTCATAATTCAGTACAGTGTTTGCTATATTTGTGAAGTAGAGTTTTTCATATTTTATACATTCGTATTAATGTTTTACATTGTAAATCTAACTGTATAACATTTGTTTATTTTTAACTAAATGAATATATCGAAATCGTATCTAATATTTTTTTACAGTAATTAATATTTTATTTTTTATATTTAAGTATAGATAAAATCGTACATTCATTTTCGAAAAAGTGATTCGTTGCATGTAACAAATGAAGTAGAGCATACTTCCGTGCGATCTAAGGAGAGCGGCACTTATTTAGCAGATTGCTTTCCTTTAAGTTGTTCTTTAATCTAGCAATGGGACTGGCAGTCCCGGCGCAGATCTACGTCACACCCTCGCGCCTACAGACTGCATCCTTCCGACTAAACTATTGTTCCTTTTATCGTGCATACTCTCTTATTATTTCTTTGCAAAACTGTGTATGATATTTTCCACCTAATGCATCTAACAAGTTAAGCAAAAGTTAAAAACATCCTGTACAATTTTCACATGTTTTTTTACTGACTATGCTTGTACTGCGTAATACTATATCAGAACATTAAGTATAATTTATTTTAAGTAGCTGTAAACGAAATTAGTATCCATGCTCTTCAATCGAGACCAAGTTAACACCGGATTCGGGTATATTGGATTACCGTCAGCGCCCACCCGACGCAATATTATAACGAAATTCAAATATTAATAGGCTAAAACACAATCACGGATGGCCGAATAATCGAGTTAGCTGCTATTCGGTTAAACCCCTATCTCTTAATCTGCCCTATTGTCTGGCAGTCGTTGTGCAGATCATGAGGGCCGATTATAGTAGCAATTTCGTGTTTATTGTTTTCAGGTGACTTCCGTCAGCCAGGAGTTCTAAGGGAACCCACACGACAACTAGAAATGTACCTTACATTAACAATTGAATGTTGGTGAAATTTTAATGAATGTTTCATACTCAATTGCGGTGTTGCCAAAGCTATTACACTAATAATAAATTTGTTCACAAGATAAGATGAATGATGTGAAAAGAAATGCACAAAGAAACTAGACACTTTCTAACGCCAATCGTAAGTAATACCCTACAGAATATACGTCGAACAAGTTAAAAGTTTTATCTCGAATGCAACCGAAGGAACAAATAGACAGAAGTGCCGTCAAAACTGCCAAAAACAAAACTATAAACTTCGCCTTATAACTGGAAACAATCGCTTTATCTATTTCAAAATGTCTAAGTCAATTTAAAGCAAACAATTCATCTATACTTTTGTACTTGCACAACAGATATAGAAATTTTAAGATCTTATGATAATTAAAAATTAACAAATGTAAAAGTACTCTACCTAAAAGAGTAAAAGTTTACAAAGAGTACGTTTTAAAATTTTAGTAAACTACCATCATACACAGCGACCTAGTACACTGAAAATAAAACTATTCCATAGAATTCAGACAAACAAATATAAAAAAAGTAATTCGTGATCTTGCAAATTATGTATATTTTTTCATTATTTTGTCCTATTACTCTTTGTTCTTTATATTTTGTTGATTACTGTAATAGTCACTTTACTGTTATAAATGAAAACCTTTATAATAAATGTTCTATTATACCCTCGCTAAGGTCCCATAGCGATAAAGATGTAAAAATTGGCTATAACCGATTCTGCTTATATTTTATTACATTATAAAACAAACGTCTCGAATTAATTATGAGACGGTGCAGTCACCATCCCCATCGATCGTAAAGAATCTTTGATAGCTGTTGTAAAATGTTCCAAATCGTTGTCATGATAATTTATGAAGCATGTTTATGGATGAATTTATGACATTAAATTCTGTTCGTTCTCTTACGTTTACTTATATGCACAATAACTCTACACACATACACAAGCCGTTTCAGTGGAAGTAAGCATGTCTATTTTGCAATATATAATTGCAACTTCAAGAGTCTGGAACCTCGTTAGCATTTATTAATTATTACATTAAATGCTGACAAGGGGTATAGACAATTGACTTAATGTTTTGCGTAGTAAGAACCAAAAATTTGTACCTACACATATAGTTATATTCATTAAACAATTTTGGATTACCGCTACCTATCAAGATACAGCTGGGTTCAAAAAATCATCCTTGCATATAAACTATATCACATGGCGTCGCAATTGAAGTACTAATAAGTTATATGTTCATGTTAAAAAATTATTTAATAATAGTTTATTTCCGGCCATGACATCAAATTCATCTCACTACTTGATAGTAGTTACACCCGGGATTTACCACCTACTCTTCACTTCGTATTCTAAAATAGTTGTAGAAACAAGTTACCGTATGATGGATATATTTATTTTTATTAATGCTTTGAGACTCTGTTTTTGCTTTAGAAAAGATACATATTTTGAAAGTAACCGTTGTACTGTAATGACAACTATTGTATCGATTGTAATAAATACAACACGATTTTATCCTCTACAAACTTAATGATTCTCTTTTAAATTCTACTAAACACTGGCGTGCAATCGTTCGTGTTAGCACATCCTCAAAGACGAGAGCAAAATTAGTAAACGGTTCGCACGGCGAGGGGCAAAGTGAATTAAAGCAACCAGGGAGCCTATTACGTGAAGTGAGTTATAAAATAAAGCCGCGGCGAGTAAGTTCATACATTACAAGCCGATAACCAGACGAGACTTCTGAGACACAAACCAGTCCCTTTTAGTGAAATTGAAAACTTTTTCTGTTATTCATACCGCGGCCGCGATACCACTCCTTTTAAATCAATTGCCTTTTATAATTAACTTTACTCCATTATTGGAGTGCAGTCCCTCGTTGACGCAATTAAAATTCAATCGAGATGTAAATCTATGTACACAGATCGTGTTTCCTAACTGAAATCATCTGCGTAAATTGTTTTCAAGATAAGCTTACTTACACAAACTCGCTCTAGTTAAGTGTCCAATGAGTTAATCGTATCTTGGAGGTAATTGTGAGAATGTCCTTTGTAATAAAGTTTAAACTACCACCACTTAAACTTAGTTCTAAAAAAAATACATAAAGTAAGTGAAACAGCTGCTAAAATATAAAATAATATCGGAACTTTAACTCGATATAACATTATGCAGGCACCCTCTAATGCAATGAAGATTCTCGTTATCCAGAGAGTGCCGCTTTTACCTAATTCTTATTAAACATTTATTAGCTAAGACAAAAGCTATCGGAGGTATCGGAGGCCATGTTTTATTTATGGCCCTTTATGGGATTGGTATTTTCGTTGTGTAATATTAGCATTTATTTTGTGTTCTTTCAAACTAATGTTATCGATCACATACATCGGTTTTACTAATCAGAAATGAATTTAGAACGAGCGTTTAATATTGATGAAGGGCTTTTGGTTGAGTATGAGGTACTAGGAATTATAAAAGGACACATCGGTTCACTTTAAAAAAAAAACATTAAGTGAAATTCAAGCAAGATGTTCGATTAGCGACATAGATCTTGCCTCTTGAACGCCAGAAATAGTTTTAATCAGAGGTATGCGACCCATTAATTAAATTACGCTCACCATGGGCTGGGCTATAAGAAAATTGCTTTTATTTGTGGGTAGTCATTCAATTATACATTCATTCATTTGTGAGCCCATCGAGTGACTTCCACTTCATTTAATTATAATTTAGACGGACTATGGTGATTACTTTAGAATTTTTTATTACTTATTTTAAACGTTTTTAAGTTATTTATTTTTTATTGCCTCTTGTTAGTTAAAAAAATGTTAAATAGTTCTTTTTTGTAAACTTTAATGCTGAAGTTGGTATCTATGGTCCTTTTTAAATTGTTTATCTTCTGACACACTGTTAAATTAATCGTTGATAGTATATCATAAATAACGTGTTTGATTGATCGCTCCATTGCAACAAATATATCACGCATGTTCTCAGTTTCAATGTATTTATGCAGATAAAATTATTTGTCGGAGAGAGTTTAAAGTATAGGTATTTTTTTTCTAACACACTCAGTCCTTTTCATAAAATAATTTAAATAATATTTCAAAGAACACAGGTGTATACATAAACTTCTACATAATATTCATTATCGATGCGATAAGATCCATTTTAACTTTAAAACAATAACTTGATTTGTTTTAAATTATACATAAATACTCTTTAATGTATGTTTAATTAAATTATACAACTCTTTCGTGGGTTGAGGAATTTGTTTGATGTATCTTTTATAAGGGATCCAAGTTTGTAATAGTTATACAGTACAATGGTATTTCAACTAAATTGCATATGTATGGAGCTTTTTGAAGAAGCATGATTATAAACATGTATGTCTGGAAATTACTTAGGAATGAGAAGAGGATGGAATAGTCATATTAAATATCTTGTACTCTCTTTAATAATTAATTCGCCTTCACAATAATATAATTATTAAAAGAATTTAACAAACTGTTCTCTCAAACTCTAGTCAAAAAATTCACGTGCTCTTATGCTTTATATGCGATTAAACGAACATTAATCTCACTTAATGACAAGTATTGCAGTTAGTTTGTTCCAATATTACAACATTACACTTATATCTAAGAGACATATAAAGTAGCACTCGCCGAAACCGGAATACAATAAAGTTTGTTAACAGTTTAGCGGCAAGAATGTGCACAGTATCTACCTAAATGTCTCATATGACAGAAATCTACTTCCCGGTCGTTAAATATATAATAAATATTCAATTATTTTGATATCACGATATATTGTCAACCTCATTAATAACTTTTACGTGATATGGTTTAATTAAAAAGTATAGGTATATTAAGAACTTACGCAAACGTTGGACAATAAGCAATTAAAAATGTAAAAGTTTCTCTTTAGCGTGGTTCCAGTTTCGCCCTTTAAGGTAGTTTAATTAAAACAGGAAAGTTAATGTTACTATACAACTGACATTTTTGATAATTAACTTGGGACTTTTAATTTTTTAATTTATATTTAATATAAAAAGGAAACAATGAAAAAACTAGTGATCGGTAGAATTTTTTCAAAACAAACAAAACTTAATTTTTACTCACATATTAGATAGTTTATAAAAATATTTTAAATAATATATTTAAAATTTTATATAACTATACAATGTATTGTACATAACCTATAAAAAATGAGCATTAAAAATATACTGTAAAGAAAGAATATTCATTAAAAATTGTAAAATTTTAAGTCTAAAGCAAAACGCAGGATTTATTCTCATTCTAATGAGGAAAGTTAATATTTATAGGTAAAAATTTTGACAGTTGTATAATATAAAACTATTTCATCATAAAAATAGATAAAATCTTTATTGCTCACATTATGACTCAGTGAATTTACTAAACTTATAATCTGAATGTGGGCAGGGGGACCTTGTCGCTATAGGCGATTTCTTCCAGGCTATCCAGTTGGACATTAAATATAAAAAAATACCTAACTAGCAAACTAACAGGATAAGTAAAAAACAAATAAACAAGACCAAGAATTATTTATAGTAAATATATAATTACAAAATAGAAGCGATTACTTAGATAAGAAGCAAATAAAATATAAACTTTCAATTACATTACAGAAACTTAGATTATAGAATACAAGACTTTTTGCTTACATTACTTTGCGATTTTAATGCAACAATAATGGTGTTTGCTTTAAAAATTCTTTTAATTGTTCTTTACATATGTTATGTAATAAAATGAAAATTTTTGATTCCAATAGCTATATAATTTATTATAGTAAATAATCATGCGCCAACACACACATCAAAATTTTCTAATTGATCTATCAAAGAGACCTTAACTTTAGGGATTGAAAATTTTCAATTCTTTTTTAGTAACGTATATTTAAATCAATTCGTCTCATATTTTTCAATTGTCGAAATATGTAATAATTTTAATGTTATCGATATAATTTTGATTATTATTATGAATTAAATTTTACATACCAGAGGTCCAATTATTTAGACATGACCTTAAATAAGAAAAATAGAATCGATTTCAAAACCATCTTAAAGAATTGTCACAATAGTGATTAAAGTTGATATTACTAACAAATTTAGATGATCATCACGTTCAATCGCTTAATGAAAATCTGTGTAAATATAATCAGCAAAATATTATTATCTAAATTATCAAATGAATGGCAGGTGTAAACAAGTTAATTGGATATAGTTGAATGTTTCTTGACAAAATCGCGTTGCTTTGGGATAATCTACTTATGTCAACAAAAGTAAATGTAATAATTTTTTAATACAATAAAGAAACATTGTCCACTTTTCGATAGGATCTATAATAAATCTACACATGCCTTTGTGCTAGTTTTACAAATCGATATGTAGATTCAATACGATCTACAGATATTTGTCGCGAGTGCAAAATCAGTTCGTTTTGTGTACTTTGAATCTGTTCACTTTTGTCAATTATCTTAAGACCCATACATTTCGCAACATTTATTCATAAGAAAAAAATGTACTAATCCTGAAATTAGCACTGATATATGTTAATTAAGTATGTTCGTGCATAATGTTAAACATAATCTAAAGTTTTGTTTGTACGGAACAACGTTGAATATATTATCAGACTTTAGACTTCTACAATTATCTATTTTATTGTTTGATTCTTCTTAATAACAGACTTTCATATATTTCATATGAATAATTACCAAGATATATACTAATAAGATTGTTTTAAAGAAATATGTTTGACAAGTAATCTCCGAAAAGATTGAATTGATTTCGGCGGACTTTCTTCACATTCGTTATGTTTAAAAAGCGCTAACTAATTACTTGATATAAGTTGTTTGAAATCGCTTTTCTCCTAAATCGTTTCACCAAAAAACTGTAAAAATTAGTACGCATAAGTATTTTGTGACAGTAAACGATTATTGTTATAACTGCAGCAAGATTATATTAATTTCGACAAAATTAAAATAATTATCATGACCTTATTTGAAATTATATACTCTATTACTCATTTATACAGTTGCAGAGATAAAATAAATATACACAATCAGGACCACGTCTGCAAGGTATCAGCTAGTTATTATTAAATAAAATAGAGCATTAACCAGTACGATATGATCATTTACTTCATAATTAATTGCTATTGACTAATTACAGTAAGTACGCTAACGATGAAAATAATTAAGTGATAAGAATGTTATTAACTGTCTAATTATGTAAAGTTAGACATATAAATTTAAATTATCAGTAGACACATTTAAATAGTATTATTAGGTTTAAAGTTTAGTACAAAACTGGCTTTGAATGTCTTCATAGAATAGGCGATAAAGCATTATCAACATTTTATGAATAAAGCGACAAACTACTTATTTCACTAAAGACCTGTATATATGAACTAACCCGGGAAAGGGAACGAACAAGTTTTCACGACTCGTCATCACGGCAAAACAAAACTTTATATTTTTGAAATAGATGTTCAAAAAATTTTAATAAATTCGTCAACTTTTTAACTAGTAAGGAAGCTAAACAATTTCGAAAAAAGTTAGACTCCAGAATGATTAAAATAGTACTGTCTAGTATCTGCTGCCCACCTCGGTAACTTACATTAATTGAATAACAAACAAGTATTTTTGAAATAGTTTGGGAATAAGGTCCAACAACGTCAAGTATATAAACTATATTCGATATCCATTAATTGTTAGTTTTGCAATTAAAAATATAAACTATTCAAGTTTTAAAATTTTCATGTCATTCTAAATTATTATAAAGTATAGTACGAAAAAGTAAAACTGTTAATATATGACAAATAATATGTTCATTATTGTAAATATTAAAAAAAATTACACTCACCGAAACCTTTTACAGTGAATTAAACAATGAATGGGAACAATTGAACACGGATTATAAAACAAACATAGACGGATAAAAAAAGAACAGGGTTATACATAAGAGAACAATAATATTTTATAATTATGAATGTATCGAAACAGCGCCGCATTCCCGCGCTAACGTCCTCTACGGCGGAGACGTGTTTAGTAAACGAGCGACTTCTAAAAACTGAATGAACGGACTCGACTCTGACTTGGACGTGGATGTAAGCGCCGACGCGGACGCTGCACTCTATCGGAGGAGCTTCCTGTCCGTTGCGATAACACCATGCTAAACAAACCGACCGGTTGCTATTCAAAAATATATTATTACAATTAAACATACACTTTTCTTGTAATTTATATTTAATTTATCACATTATTTTATAACTGCACTCACTATCACTTACTGCACGCTTTTTGCGATACACAACTGGAATAACAAATTTTTGAATTGTCACCTATTTATACCAAAAATTACAGCTAGGCCATCTTTACAATAATCATACAACTACTTCATTATTGTCTATCTTGAAGTAAATATGAATTAATAATGTTCTCAATATTTTAATCATAATTAAAGAAAAATAAATACAATTAAATTATAAAATTAATTTTTAGTGTGATATGTAATAAATACACAAGTACATGGGAATTTATTCTTGACTCATTCCAGTTTGTCAAAAGTCAATAGAGTTACTATTCTTCTAACAAAATGATTCTAACTAATTATTTTTATTTTATGTCTATCACAATTACATATTATCATTTCATTTAAATTTACTACCATTAAAAAAAACACATATGCCTAATTTTTTATTTCATGGAACGACTTAAAGCACATATCGTTTACATGGCAGTAAATCGGTGTCATTTAAAACGCAATAATGTTTGCACATTCGTCGGCAAAAATAGGAACTGCGACGGTACCTGTACAGAGGAACACCGGTAACAGAAACCTCCGCTGCCAGTAAATATCTATTTTATTTAATAAAATATGTTTACAATCAAAACAAATCTTCAAAGGTTAAATGAATATTTGTATTGTGTGAATGAACAAAGGAGAACTTCCGGTAATTAATGTTATTTTAAAGTGATATTTTATAGCAGCAGTTCAAGCAGTTCACTTCGCCAAATGAACATGAAAAAGCATGTAAATCTTTAATGTTAGTATTCAAGTAAGTTGGGATTATCTTAAAAACGGAAACTGGGACGTTTGTAGTATGATAGTTTATTTTCGAGATTGCCCACGTGAACGTGATAGAAAAAAGAGTAATATTATTTTTCAATTCCCATACAAAGGTGGTCGGTGCGCGGCAGCAAATTGGTTGTATTGTCAATTTGGGCAGTGCGTGCCGGGGTGCAGATGAAATGTTTATTTTCAATTTCCGCCATTTTCCCGCCACGCCGGCCGCAGGATTAGGATGTGAAACAACGTCGCTGTAGCCGAATAGTTTCGAAGACGTCCCACAAATATTCCGTAATGACAACGAGAATCACCTTCGCGAACTACAGCTTACATACTAAGTGTATATATATACATACCTGTACAGAAGTTGAAGGTTTGCAAAAAAACAAAAGATTTTTTTTTATTTTGGCCATAAATTACAATTTTATATAAAGATATGTATATAAAAAGATATTGTTATTGCTTCGAAGCAATTCTTTTTAGAGCCAAGTTAACAACGCATCTGTGCGTTAGTCATTACTTTAGTTACTGATTATTAAGTTTTAAACCTCTTTTGTCTCAAGTAAACACACAATAGCAGAATGCAGTGTCATTCTAACTTGCACTACATAGTAATGAGTGAGGCTGTCACTTACCATAAGGTAAATGTCTTATTCGTCTCTTCGTATCGTTAATAAAAATGAGGTTCCGAATACCAACGCTTACTTACTTCTTACGCAAGAAAACTTTGGCAAGGGACGTTAAGGCTACCAGGTAGACTAATAATTAGTTAGGGAAGACTATACTCAGCAGTAAACATTGATTGAAGATGATAAATAAGAAGTGCCTACAAATTTAGATACACAAATAAAGTAGCAGGTATTGTATACATTTGTGTAATCAATATAATCAAGTGATTATCAGTAATGAGAGTTTACAACACAATAACTGCCACATAACACAAATAAATGCCACGTCAGCGACTGACTAATTACAATTAGCCGGAGTAAGAGCGTCATATCAGCAAAAATCCTTTGACTACATGCAAGTGGATATGTCCTGAAGCGAAACACAACGCCAGAAGAGGCAAATGTATTACATCTGGTTGGCACATTCTTACGTTCACTATGCTTTATTGCAAAAATGTAAAGATTTTTTTTAACTCTTTACTGTTTCTACTTTAATTAGTATACCCATAAAATTTGTATTAAAAAGGTTTCCTACAAATTTTTATAAGTGACCACTTTTTTTGGGTGTGTAAAATATGTTATTTTTTGTGTTTTATTAAAAGATTATATTGTAAGATATCAAAACATATACGCCATAACATAAATAGACTATGAAAAAATTAAGACAGTGTTCTTAACTGAACTGTTCATGAGATTCTTTTTTAATGTAACACCACTTGAAATAATGTAGCATAACTAAATGTTAAAGAGGATGTTCAATTGTATCGTAATATATGTTAAGGAAGATAGGAAATAGTGTTTTTGTTGGAAAAGTTACAATATACATTTTAAAATTATAAATTCACGACATTCAAATTTACTTCGACATTAAAATTTTTGTTAGATATAGACTTAAATAAATACATTCGGTATCATAACGCAGTTTTATATAGCACTGCAAACTGAACAGTAGTTTATCGTATCATTTTAGCGTTACAAATCAAATTGATAATTGCGTGTAATCAATGAAGAGCGTAGTGCACGTTTTCTATCCGATTCGGTGATCCTTAACATCGGCGTTAAAAGAATTAGTACTGGCGAAGTACTTTTTTTTTTTACTTCCATTAATTTCTAAAAATATAAAAAGCTGCGATAGTTAGATAGACTGGCGGTGAGATTCTGTGGCCGAAGAAACTCTGGGAAGGATTCTACTGTATTAGAACAAACTGTAGCTAGTGAAATTATTAGTGTAAGTAGATTTTACGTCTAAGGACGACATGTGTCCTGAAACACCATTGTTAAGGGCAAGTGAATCGTTTACCATGAAGTAAAAGAGACGCGTCTTGTCCTAAATTCTATAGTCAGGATGATCTATGTATTCGTTAGCACTATAGTACATTCTCACGAGTTGAATTGTTTTGGTGATAATATAAATTTAAAACGTTATTTTCGCAATAGCAAGAATAATAAATAAACAAACACATTCCGGGATATTAATGAAATAAACGAGCTATGATATGTGATGTTCAAATTAAATTACTAGAAAGTAATGAGAAACACGATGCTTCCCACGCTCCCTGTACATTCGCTGTACCGGCTGCTTGATTGCTGGAAGTCTCCGTTAAAGGGCAGGAAACTTAAATATTAGCACATTTTATTATCCGTTGTTTGTTGAGAGCTTCCTTTGAGTAGACTTTGACGTCGCCGGCGGCGGTTGTCTAGATAAAGGATTACTACCGACGACTACACGACTTACTAGCACGTTATCTATCAGTCTATATAATACTTTATTCATTATGATATAATGGATTATTCTTTTTACCAACCTAAAATTTATCGTATTATAAATCTGCATTTACTATGTTTTCTATTAGAACCGAAAACAAGCAATATTTTTTGAAAAACTGTGATTTAATATCTGAAGAGAAGTTTGATGAGATTATCCTCCCAAACATTGTAATCATTCATCCTAAGAAAGTTTTTTGTTTATGTGTTGCGATCATAGTTTAATCAAATATACTACTTATCTAAAATATTGAAGTACTAAAATATAAAATCTATGAAAACGTAATTATACGTAATATTATGAAAAAAATACTAAATTTGTTCACAAAAACCAATGAACGTATAGGGGGCCTCGCGAAGTACAAGAGGCCGCTAAGCTAGTTTGTCAACATTATGCAACAAACGTCAACAATTTACTTGACATTCTGTTTGAAAAGGGCTACCCGACGATTGTATGTCATTTTGACTGGAAACCAGGAAAGGCCTGCACTTAGTGCAAATAGCCGTCAGTATGTCGATATAATGGCATGCAATTTTCTCAAAATTCTGTCCACCGTTACTCAGAAGTCGTTACAGTATGCACCTATTACCTACTGTGTCAGACGGCTTGTTGGTTGTAAGTTGTCATATTCATACCATGCACAGACTAAACAATCATACATAATGCTGTTATTTCACGTCATTAAAAATATATCACATCACTATAACAATTTACTAACTGATAATTTAAAATTTCAACACCAATTTAAGGAAGGTGTATAAAATTTATGCATGTTACAAACAACAGGCTATTTGCTAGATTAAATTTTCTTTGCTCTAGCCAGGTGTAGTCAAAATTTTTTTTAGCAATAAAAAAATATTTAATTAAAAATCTTGTACTGAATAAATTAAGATCTGCTTAAGATTCAAAAATACATGTTGATGAAGTAGGAACTATAATATAAATTACAAGTATACGTATTCTCGAAATTAAGGTAGAAGAAACCTATCACTACAGAATTACACTACACTCGATGAACAATTATGACTTTGTTTATAACTAAAACAAACTTTAAAAGTCGCATTCATTTAAAGTAATATTGTAACAGTAATTAATTACTAACATACTTTAAAACATAAGGTAAACGTTAGTAATTTTTAAAAATCGAAATCTAGCCTTTCCTTGGTGAAGCCTATTTTCAAGGGTGGAGGTGTATAGGCTGTTGATTATAATGACCTCAGTGATTTTCGCAAATATTGACGGTCGCAGTCATACAGAATTAGCTGTTTAAAAACAATAAATGAAACATCGATGAGTCAATAACAAGTAGGTGTACATATAATTTTGGCGTTAACGATGGCGCGAATGCCAACGCGTTACAGGAATACCGGCGGGACGGTCCCGGGCTTATTAACTCTGGCCGTTAATTAAATTATTAGAAATCTCGGAGCCGGACTAATTAACGAAGAATTCCAACATTTCGGTCCACCTATCGGCCATTAATTAAAATTGACAAACCCGCGAGCCGACGGGAGCGCTCGCCAAATATCGCTCTATTAATGAAATGATCACTCGAAACTAATTAAATTATGGAGGTAATGGTGCATGCGAGTGATACCGCCCGCACGGCCGCTGCACAGTACCTGCACCATGCAATCCCGCAAAAACCTAAAAAACACACAACAATACATTTTTTTCTTTACATAACCTTATTAAATTTTCATATTATAACTTTCTTAGTACGCTAAAACAAAGTCTAATGTAAAAAATAATAATGTCACAATTTATGGATGCTAAACGAGATTTTTAAAATTATTTTTAATTCTCGACAACTTTTTCATAAAAATAATCGAGAAAAGTAAAATAAGAAATGAAAATTGTATTTACAGTGACTAAAATATAAGAAATTATCGTAAGATGTTTTACTTTAAAACATTTTCATTAGTCTCTATCTAGATTTATCTAAAATATAAAATGCAATGGCTTCTTTACTCGTTGATGTTTCGTTTAAGCTGTTATAAAAATCTTAACCTACTTTAGCCTCTGGATGTTTTTAAAAATCACTACATATTTATAAGAAATACAAAAAAATCGGCTTTTATCGAACATGTAGGAAAGGAAAAGTTCTAAATGGTAGTAGTATCAATCGTAAAATACTCTTGGTCCTATCAAATTGTGCGATTAATTCTGATATTATATTTTGATAAAATAGAACATAATTAAAAGTACAACTTAATCGACAAAGAAATTAAAAATGTTGTTACATTTGCAATTGCGTTCAATGGTACCAGAAAACATATGTCAATATAAAAGATTAGGCAGGAATAAAATGTAAAGGCACGGCATGAAGCTAGGCGCAGCAACATTAAAATGAGTAATTATAATAAAGCTGATATGTCCTCATAATTAACTAAGCCTGATGAAGAGTGCTTTGGCGATAACGTGGAACTAACAGCAGCTTTAGCGCTTTAAAATTCTTTAAGTTGTTTTTTTCTCTCTTCAAAATAATTAACTATTAATTATTCCATGAATTTCGAAAATGTGAAGAATGAAACAGGTTGCTAAATTTTACGTTTCCAAGAAAACTTGAGAGGATTACAGGGTCGTTAGAAAATTAAAATCCACACTAATTAGTTGCTCGCATTTTCCCTGAAATTAGAAGCGCTTGTGGAAGCAAAGGGGAATTAAATTGGTGAAGCATCGGCTTCAGCGCTTTATCGCTTAGTGTGACACTATCACAGCAGCACTAGCGCTAATTAGACGGAGTGACAACCCACTCCTGCCATAAAGCGCTGCAGATTTATCGCCACAGATTATTTATATTATGTTTATTAGGCCTTGCCCTTCTCAACCTCCGCCCTGCTTTCCTGTTAATTGAATTACTGGGATTTTTATACGTTACAGCACCTGAAAAGTTTATTAAGCGTAATAACTGTGTTCAGTTGGTGTTTTAACAAAAATACAGGTCGTCTATTGTTTTTAAAGATTTTATATTACCGCCATTTATTTCCTGGTAACGTTTTACCTTAAGCTATAATGAAATCAACTGAAGCTATAATATATAACTATTAAGTTAGAGATATATTTTTTTTTTTAGAATTTCTGTTAGCCAAAGTACAATTTTAAAAGAACATAAATAAACTACAAAATTAGCTTATTTGAGAGCGTCTGTAAAATATATTCAAAACAATAAAAAATATTTACTAGTATTTAAAAAACGATACTAATAATAAAATGCAATTTATCGAGTTAGAGATCTTCCCGAGTCAACAAATCTGACCAAAATGGGATAACGTTACACAAAAGCACGCTCAATCCATGCTCAGGAAGGAATTTTAAGCCTTATATGTGTAGGGTTAAGATACAAATTATTATTGTTACCTATTACACTACTACGGTTACTAGTGAGGAACTTCGTAGACGTCAATTATCCGACCCGAACGCAACACTGCTTGCTTTGTAATTAACATGCTTACACCATAAATCATGACGCACTAGGAATACAAGTTATTTTGGCAATCGTTCTGATTATGATTAACAACGTCTCCTCCCCGCGAGTGATAAATTGAGAAACCAAAATAACCTTTATAATATTAACTCCAGGGAAAAACTAATTAATATCTGCAAAAAACTAATAGTATATGTGAATGACACTATACTAAACGTTATGAATAATGCCTGATAAGAAAATGACACAGTAAAGTAATATGATGTGAATTGAGAATGAGCAAAACAAATGACTAAATCCAATGAGCTAATAATAGTATTACTTCACAACAAGTTATATTTTTTTTTAAAACTGATTTTAATCAGAGGTTTTTTTAAATGTTACTAGAAAAAGTAATTAAATTGTGGTTTGTTTGTTATATGACAATTAATTAAAATAATTTTAAAGAGACGGAAATTTATTGCGTTGCCAAAAATATATTTAAATGAGTTTAGTGTAAAAAAATTACTAATTAATAATTTCAATTTGTTAAAAAGCTATCAGACAGGTTAGCAACATTGAATAAACAGTTACTGCGAACTATAAATTAAAGCTGAACCGAGTTTAACAAGTACAGAGTCTTATTTACAAACTTACATAACAAACATGTGTAAAAAAATGCAACTCCGTCTGGTTTTTGGATCCCAAACAAATATCGACATTATGTGTGTGTTAATTAAAATTTAAAGTGCAGTAGCTGAAGCGAAATCGCGCGATGTCCTTATCCGCCGGCGGCGCTATCCCTGCTTGTATCTTTCGTTGATTTGTTGCCTTGGTCTGTAGAGTGTGTTCTGGGGCTAATTAATTTTAATTGGATCGCAATGCATCTATTGTATGCGCAGGACTTTTGACCCTCGAGCAGGGGTCGCAACGTCGTTGAAACGCGCCACTTTAATTTCAAATCGGTTATTACTCTTTCAAATGTACTCGGTACAGCGTTGGTATTAATTATAATTATATTTAAATAATATGCTTTTGTAATCATTTAACTACTATTATCGATTTTAATTTGATTTAAACATGTATACACTATATTTATTTTCACTTTTTGAAGAATGCAATAGAAATAGGAAACAAAAAAGCCCATCTATCCCAATCAATCTTACTAAATGTTAATTTTATTATATTAGTAAAAAAACTACAAAGTTAGTAATAGTAGTAATATCTATTACATTAACGTAAATAATACTACTAGACTACACATGTAAATAAAGGTTTCTTAAATTTATAAATATAACATGTGAATAAAGTATATTCACATGTTATGTTAATATGTTAAATATAAATAAACATTTGTGACTTTTTAACGCTATTTACTTAATAAATTTCAATTATTTAAAATTTAGATCTGATTTAACCAGTTTTATTTTAGTGTATAAACCGAATGATGAACGTACACAAATTGTATTTATATCAAAATAAGGGATTGTATTCGCTAAGTAGAAGATTTATTGGAATTATAAAGTGAATGTTTTGAAAACGCTTGAATGAATAATAATTAACATTGCGTCAATGGAGTGCGTATATCATTTATTCACTCCTAATCCAAGCTTTACGACGCACTCAGGATCCACAGTTCGCAACAATATTATAACACTAACAACAATCGGCGTTAATTTTACGCTCGTGCGCCTCCGCAGAGCAATCATATTCACAAATTGAAATAAGGCGATCCCATTCCAAAGCGATGCGCGAATTAAATACAATACGCCGTTATTCTACTCAGTTGTTTTTCATATCTCTTCAAAAAATCTTAATTAAAATCACAACAATATTATTCTCAATTTAAAAGTTACAACTCATGATCCTGAACTTAGCAGTATTGATATGTTGGATATATCATAAATTCTATCGAAAAAACTTTCATTCTTACCAAAAACAGATCTCGGGAATATTGAAAATAATAACATCCTAATTTCATTAATGATGTTAAGACTCGTAACTCGTATTACCATCAAATTTAAATCTAATACCAAGCATATCATAAAATGAATTGTAGAGTCAGTGACTTCATTCTGTTTTGATGCATCTATAGATAATAATTAAAAAGCTGCATGCATTTCACGTAACTATGACGTCATGATATTTGTCACCTCAATATACCCGTGACGTTAAATATGTAACATTCCTGTAAATATAAGAAATTTTTATATTAGTAAAAATTTAAATAGGTGAAATGAAAAGCTGAAGCTGCTCATGTAAGTTTAACTTATCCCACGCGAGCTATTATTGATGTTAGTGCGGGCGCCGCGGGCGATCTGGACCGGTTGTATATAAAAAACGAGATGAATGCGCGCAGTATACTTGTTTAATCTCGTGAACAGGCCTAATTGTCCGCGGCAGTGACTATGACAGTTGCGAAAGGCACCCACCACCACCAGAGGGGGCGCTGACACGTGACCCGTCACTCGCAGGGAAATTAAAATATTCTGCTATTATTTCGAACCCGCGGACTCTACAGATGCGCCAGATGATTTTAAATGGCTTCCTCTCTCTGTACAGGACAAATGGAAACTGTGCAATCACAGGATATTGTCTTTAAGCAAAACAATATGACTCATCTTTATAAAATTCTCTATTATAAGTATCAAGTTAAGTTAAACGACACAAACCATATTAAGTTTTAACGATAATAATCAACTTAAAACAATATCATTTTTGAACGATAGTCAAGAATAATAAGCAAGCAACAGTCAACAATAATTTAAATATTATATATAACAAAACAACAGCTTTTTAATATTAACTTATGTAAAAATTTCACAAGCTAATCTAAAAAAAAATTGAAAAAACACAAACTGAAAGGATGTGTTGTATCTAATAGGCGGCAATATATTACCCCATATCAAAGTACTATCGGTGGCCGCCGGCGGCGTAGAAATTTTAATAATTAAAAATCACCCCTACGCGAAGGGAAACTTCATACGGCACATTACACGATATTAATTTTTTAATAACAACTGACGTAAAAAGTTAACTATTTACAATAAGTATTTTCTAGCACCCTTCTACAACATGAATACAATAAAGACCAATCGTACGTTTACCAACAGAACTTTTATGTAGTTTTTCGTAAATATGTACACAAAATATACAATTATTTTTTGATTAAAACAATATAACAAAAAACTAAAATAGTCTAATTTTTTAATTACGACACGAAAAGTTATTTCAAAATTTTAAAGAAATCAGTTTGATTCAATTCAAATATTTATATACTTTTAGTCTTGCCACTGTAATAAAACTCCCACTGCACCAGCCGGCTAATAACGTGTAAAATACATTTAATTACTGGTAATAATATATGTAAAATATTATCGTTATTTTTACACATTCAATATATTTTTATCTGTTTTAGAAATTTCGTGATCTGTCCACAGAATTCTTTATCCAACCACACACCGTGTGTAAAACTTTTGTACTAAAAACATAGTTGTTTATCTCGAAAACATTTTATTCACAAAGGGTCCCAGTTATTACCAAATAACATCTCTTCATTACCGTGTCTGGCAAGTTTGGCGGGTATGCGAACCATTAATTAATCGCGGAATTTAATAATAACAGATATGTGTTGTGAGAGCAAACAAACTATTTTTAATTTCCGTTTCATTTAAACGTGCATTGGGGCTATATAGAAAAAATAGCAAACATTCATAGCGAATCCAATAGGCTAATCGTGAGTTATTAAACCCCTAGCGGCGCCCCACCTGATCGCCTCCCGCTATAATAGAAATACCAGGGACTTATTATTAAAATTTCTGCTAAATTGCTCCCTGTTCCTCTTAAATTTCGTTGCTCGAAGGTGAGCCGTCGTCATTATACAATACTTGTTCACGCAATATAAAACAGTATTTACTAAAACAATTTACATTACAAACATGATTATGACAGTTTTTAGGTTTTAATTTGGCAATTCAAATTATCACACATAATTTTTCACGTATCCTACAATCTATTGATTTTATGAACGGTTAACTGCCGCGCCTAAAATAAGGGTTCTCGTTTAGATTCCATACCTGGTGTTTGGTTGACGGTATAGTTTTTAAACAAGCAAGACTAGGGACCTTTCTTATATTGGAGATCTGAGGATGTTTTAATTCTCCGCCGACATTCCTTTTCGTCTATTGTTGTGTGTTTGATTGTTTAAGACAGTGATTCTTAACTACTATGCCGCGGCACTTTTGTGTGCCGCCAAATTTTAGATAATCCCTTAATAATAAATATACTTTTATTTTTGTAGAACCTATCTATCTTTACATATCATTTTGTCGAACATTTAAAATTATTATCATGAACTATTTTACGCAGTTTGTTGTTTCAAGTTTTAAGTTGTAGGTAAATAATATTTAAGCTTACTTTTTTCTTTGTGTGACGCCAAATTTTGAAATTGTTAAAAGTGTGCCGCAACAAAAAAAAAGGTTGACAATCACTGGTTTAAGACATCATCCTTTTATGAAGTATTTCTAATTCTATCATTATTAATTAACATTATTTGAATTAAAAAGGAATAACAGACAATGTAAAACATTAAAAAAAAAAATATTTTTTTGTGAAGTTAGCTACCACTTACATATCGTATATTAAAATTTTAAGGTAAATCTGCCGCCATAGTCAAATCGCTGTATTTCGGATACCAATATATGCGATACAAAGTATTCTACATATGCTTAACCATCCACGACCTCATTGTCGCTATCATGTTAAGTTGAATATCAGTCTATTGTAGATAAAAAAACCAGCTTGAACTTGTAACTATTTCCTTTTAACTGTGTGAATAATCAATACCGGTACAAACAATGAATATTTCAGAAGGCGCAGTTGCAGTCATTACCACAATTAGATTACATTGTTTGTGTGGGACTCAATCGACGGTAGTCAGTGGTATTATAATAACAGCAATATCGTTGCCCCGCTTCTGGGACGTTAATCAGGTAAGTGCGCTGAGCGCGTCACTCTCTCCGCTAATTAATTGAGGGTATTATTGCTGCAACTCCTAAACCAAGCTCTGGGTAACGAGCTATATACGGACGCTGTATTTGTAACATACAGTCATATTACCATCCTCACACCCGTGAAGGTTGATATAATCAGGTTCAAGAAACGTTTTCTTTTATGGACTCTCTAGTTATTAAGGTTTTTCTTTCAACAAACAGTTTATATATTTTTATGATTAAACTTGTACAATAAGCTTCGGTGTCCATTCAACATCAAACGGACCCACTGTGGCCCTGGCTGTATAAAAAAACTAATACGGGATCATTTATTCGTTGATACAAAATTTTAGTGAAATTACGTCATGTTCGCAAGGGCACACCATCAAAATCTCTACATGGTCGCAACGGGGGTTCGATATAGATTTTTCATTCTACTACTAGCCTTTTCAAGGCTAATACTCTTCATCACTATAAAAGATACAGAGGAACCGTGGTCAAGCACAAAACAGACCTTTTTTAACGGCCGCTCGCTCAAAACACTATGATACGCTTTGCTAATGCTATCATGTTAAATAATTAAATAATGCAAACATTTCTTACAAAGATTTTATACAAACGTTTGAAAAGCCAGTGAAAGCCTTCAAGTTTCAGCGGATTGCTCATTCCGTGCAAGTTCTCGTATTTATCGTAGCATTTGTGACACACGAAACTTTTTTAATACGTAATTAGAGCATAATGAAATATTTACAGGATATATTGTCAACAATCTGCGTTTATTACATAACAGAAACATGGATGGTTGTTTACTGTACAAAAATATTATTATTATTTTACTATGAATAAGACCATCATGTCAATAACCAACCATTGTGAGTAAAGACGTTTACGCACTAACACATTACGCTCTTCCTATTGACCTAAAATCTTGTTACGCTAGTTATTCCACCAGCTACAGTGCTCTACGAACTGTAATACAGTAATGTTTCATACGGTCTCCGCCAAGAGAAACCAGATATTAATACACACCGATTTGTTATGGCAAACCTACGTCAAATTATAATGTTTTATATGTATGAACATTATGAAAATGTTTATAAAAACCGTTGAATTTATGCAAAGTTTACTTAACTACTTATTTTTTCTTCTCTTTCATCTTTCTACTTACTAATCTTTTCTCCTTCATCTTACTTAACTACTTACTTATTTACCTAACTACTAATTTTTTTTTCTGCAAAAAAATTCTCTGCTTTATATTGTGGAGGAGTCAAAGTTCAAACAGGTTCCGGTAATGGATCAACGTCCAACATTTTGTTATGGCTAAGCGCGCTCTCAACTCATAAAGTTATGTTAACAGTTCTGATTCGGTAGTTGTATCTATTTACGAAATTAATTTCATTTCCTGTGATTAAATTTCAATTTTCCTAGAAATGTCTAACGGTAAATCCTCAACGTATTGCCGATTTCGTAAAAAATATTAATTTAAAGGAATTTTGGATATAAAATGTTTATTACACATAAGCAATAATGCTCTGCGATTATAGACACGAGATCAAACTATTATATAATAGAAAGTAAATTGTTTACCATGAAAAAATTTACTAAATTTTTTAGACAACTTCTTTTAGATAAAGAATATTATATATTTTTATAATCTGTACCGTTATTAGTATTTGACTTCTCTATAGACAACCACAACCACAACAAAAACCACCATTGTAAGAATTAAATATAATTATGAAGATCCGTATTAGCGGCAAACGTTATCAACGGAGCAGACAATCATTTATTCAGTTCATCAACAAGTATTCACAGAGAACCGAATTCCGTTATGAATGAACTTAATCAGTCAATTCAGGTTGTACCCTTAAAAGGGGCCATTCTGTACCTTTCAATACGGACCCGGGGTTCATGAAAAAATGGTCGGCGCATGTTTTTAATTAAAGCTTTATTTTGAAGCGCGAGTAATTCGCACAATAGCTCGTTGTGCGACAGTACTATTGCATTACTGGCACTTTATGGTGTGAATGGATGCCACACTATTATAAATGCCGATGGAGAACGCACTTTCGTCCGATGAAATTATGACTTACATTCCTTTAACTGAAACATGTCATTTATTGAATTCATTGGTTGCGGAATATAATGTCATGAAACGGAAACCAAATTATATAGACTTTCTTTCTACAACAACAAAATAAATCTACATAACACCGATATGTAACTGTATATGTTTCATCGAAATAGTAACAAATTCTTCTCATAAAAGTTGTTAATATCTTACATTTTATTTGGTTTTCCTTTTAGCCTGTATTATCAGATTGCGTCAGCATAAAAAAAAACTAACGCGCTAACTAATGTACTCCGTAACCCTTGTAAGTTTTGAACTGGAACGGCTGTATGGATACTGTTTTAGGATAAAATGAAGTTCAGGAGAAAGAGACGAGTAATACGAAATAATAAGTTTAAAGATATTCCATTTAAAGAAATACGAAAGGTTAAAGTTAGTACTGTAGGGCGGACGAGGAATGAAAAAGAAAAACACGTCAATTTTACTGAGAATCGTACTTATGTTCTTTGTGCCCAAAGCACAAAAATTAGCCATTAAAGTATTCCGGCAAATTCTAATATTATAAGGTAATACAGACCTAGATAATAAGACGATGCCTATATTTATTTCATTACGGAATGAAACCTTTAAATATTTAATTTTTAATAAATAATTTTTTTTTTCTAATTGTTTTACCTATGTAATGAAACACCATTATTAAAGGATACTCCACAAGTAAGACACAGACGAGCGGAGCGGCACAGAGTAGTCTGAAACAGCGTGAGGAAAGTCAGGCGTCCTGTTACAAAGCGGCGGGCTCCCCCGCGTGGGTTCCTTCTAAGTGGATTAATTACGTAGATGATCTTCTACGTAAATTAGTCTAACAGGCGTATACTGTTACTTGTAATACTACAGCAGTACGTATATTGCTCACTACATTTTGTATATTGCTTACATTTGTTGGACTGATTCATACCCTATTATTTAATGCATTTAATTTTTTAAGACAGGTCATCGGTGAATTGATATACGTATAAACCGTATTGAACCTCATTGAAAAAATCATTATGACAAAGTTATGCTACTCTACTAAACTTGGACCCGACAGCTGTCCAAACATCACCAGCTCATCCATCCGTATTTTATAATATGCGGAGTAAATATTTACCCATCAACGGAACATATTCGTGGTCAATTTGCCGTAAAAACTACAGGGGCCCATAACGTGGTCAAATATTTAAAGTAAGTATAAATAAAAACGAAACGTGCATAGACAAAAATTGAAACCATAAATTATGCTAAAACTTTTTTTACATAAAATATCGAGACTTTTTTTAAAAATTAATATAAAATAACAATTTAAAATTAAGGAAATAATTATGGTGAATTAAACCGTTTATTTATTTATACCTAAAATTTAATTTCCTTGACATTTATTCATGTTGAGTTGTTTTATCAATTATTATCATTGAAACAGTTTTTTATAATTATAATAAAATTACCTGAACATAGTGGTGGATACCACGAAACGACACCGTCACGGAGGGTCCCCACTAGCAGACATCCGGCCGTCAGATCACAATAGCGACCCGATCTAAATTGGCTACTAAATATTCAAAACCAATACTCCGTACGAAACATACACTGGTAATTCCACAATGGCGGGCTAATTCAATTTGAATCACACACAATATTCTATTAATCGTGACGGACAGGTGTAATCAAGCCACGCGCGCTTGTTGCCGGCCGCATTGTGCTGTGGCCCTGCGCGTGACGTCACCGGCCGCCCTGCACCCGACAACTGTTACTCCTCCGTAACTAACACTCTTTCAATTGGCTGCAACAGGAGCTTAATGAGATATAACCAAAACATTTTCGCTGTAAATTTTAAACGACTGATATTTAATACTAACTCATGTTATCACGTCATTATTTAATACCAATGGTAGGTCTCTGTTGCCAGAGACCATCCAGGTAAACACCCCCGCAGATTCTATTTTTGTCGTCAAACAGCTGTGTTAAACAATACTATATTCTGGTTTGAAGGGTGCTATGTGCTAGTAAAATTACAGGGCTAATGAGCCTTAACATCTTGCCTAAAAGCGACGTTTTCAATGTGGCGCTGTGTATACAACCTTAACTAGCTTCACATTGTTATGGGTGAGGATATCACTTAATATCAAAAGAATACCTTTTTGATTTAATCAGTATCATTACGCAATTATTAAAAAATGTATAAAGGAGTTACAAAAAAATATGAAAAAATAAATAATACAAAGTTTACATATATACATTTCTAAAAGTGTATATTAAATGGGAGTACAACGTTATTCTCGGAAACGTTATACCTTAACAGCTGCTGTCACAAACACCACTAATGAATAAATAATCCAAACAAACAGATAACAAGAGATGCCAATTAAACAATACACTAATTAATTCCAAACATTGGTGTAGTGGACTTAATTAGAGTAGGCATCATTATTAAACGTACAGTGGACACAGGTAACCTACACAATACCCATTAAATACAATAGACCGGTTAAAATTAATAACTAATTTGTTGTGAACTACATCCATGGTAACCGCATTAATCATTATACTTATTTTTAGGGTCTCTTCAAAGTGGACCGGCGAACTGATGAAGATTGCGGAAAGCCACCAGATGACTGCGGAGAAACCTACGTACAATAGTGAACATATATCCGCTGATAATAAAGGTGATGGTGACATTATAAATTTCTTATCAATTCACATAAGCATATTCAATATAATAATTATAAAGTATTATCAATGAAATTAATTATCTATAATAAAATTTTACTTGTTGAAGTACAGTAATGGATTTTGCTCCCTTTACTGCAAACTTTACTGTTTCTAATTTAATGGAAGGCAAAAATTATTTCAATATAGCGTTGGAAAAACATTACTAAATGAATTATCTTGTACATTAGCGTAAATTTAAATAGTAAATTATCGTACAACAAAACAATTAAACATTCTTGGGTTTTAAAACAAGATTTCATACTAAACGTGAACTGTGGTTGAATTATTATAAAATACAGCGTGAATTGGCAGCGCGTTTCTTAATATCACAGACGCGAGAGCCGGCCGCAATGTCCCACGAAACATTTTCCATTAATAAAACGCGGAAAAGGAATATTACATATGAAAAAGACATATATCCGTATCGCCGGACCCGCCGCTATCTCCTTGGAAGGTAATAACTTCTTTACAAGTCCAAAGTCCGAGGGATTGAAAAGCAATTTCAGCGGGACACCCCCGCCCTCGCGCGGACCGGACTCTCGCTATATTTCTTTTTCGCTACTGTAATTCGCCTTTGATTTAATCTCGAGAAACAAATCTTTGAATGTGAAAGTTTAGTGATAGGCATCTGTTGCTAGTTTTGCTGATTGGCTTTCATCCCCACTGTACTGCGCCACTGTTCCTCCGATTTGAATTGAACACTGTCGATACCCCGCAATTCATTTGATTTTTCAGAGAGATGCATCTCTTATTTTGTAAGATTCCTTTACGAATTTCTAACATTTTCTTATTTTGAATACAATAGGGCACCGAAAGCTATAAACATGTACAACATTTTTTTTCCAAAATAATGAAGCAAAATTACTTTCCTTTAATAAATTTTTAATGATTGAAATAAATCGTACTATGAACAAAAATGTGCAACAAAAATGAGCAGTTCGGTAAAACAAATCACGGAGCCACACATATTGAGTGTCGACGGCTCAATTTATAACGTTTCAGTAAACTGGATAGAAACGTAACTTAACTCAGTTTACCCGTGGGCGGTGACGCGTCTCGGCTATATCCACTTACCCACTGCCTCGTATGCCTGACCGCAGGATATACTTTACACTGACCGGGATTGAATCCAATAATAGTCAAGACACCGTATACCATTATTACTTGAAAACGATACTGAGCTTACATATTATACTTGTTCAAATAAATATATTTTTAAATTAAAATATATTCTGAAATAAACAACTTTTTTTAGTCGTTACAATAGTATTTTACACAAGTAAATTTGAGAAACGCTAACCTATTTGGTCAGGATCGTACAAATTACAATTTGCGTTAGAACTGTAAGGAAAAAATCTATGTAAACCCCCACTCAATTTGAGTAGAAGCGGTCTCATCCGGTCGTCCGGCCGCAGATTGCTATCGCCTAAACTGTTCAGGGTGCCTTATTTATATAATCTAACTATTTGCGAGGGACACACACCCCCTACAATGTTATTCTCTTTTCTCTGAACGCTCATTGAGAGTTTGCACAAATCTGTATAAAGCGAATGGTAATTCGGTGCATCGATAAACTTATTTTAGTCTTTGGAATATCTCAATTTTGTTTGCAACTTTGCCTTTATACGTGTATATAGTTTAAAATAATTAGTTCTAATAAACACAACTTTTAGTCTACAAAAAAAAAATATCCTGAGGAAATACCTAAAAGACATCAAACTCATTCACCATCAAAATTCGATGACGATATTAGCGATAGTATATCGTTAAAAAATAATTGTCACACAATAATAAATGAATAATTTTGTATTTGTATTCAATCTTTTTTAAGGGAAGTAACAGAATTTTTAGTGTTGTTAAAATAGCATGTGCTGTAAGGTTCACTAATATAATTCTCCGAATAGGGATCCCTATAAGGGGAGCGCTACTCAAGCGCCCCGCGACTATTTTCTGCGCGAACGGAACCTTATATTGAATACAATTCTAACCGTCAGATCTGTCCACAGTGGTTGACTTTTTTTACTCAATTTTATTGTCTATTATTACAATAGTTTTTAAATAACAATTACACTGACTGTAAATAACAAAAAGTAATTCTTATGAAAAGCGATCAACAATGGTAAAATAAAATATTTTTTAATTTTCTATCGTTTTGAAATTCGTTAAAATTTTCGGAATTGTTCCACACTGTTTAATTGTTTATGTAATAAAAAATTTAACTGTACATTAAAAAACAATTATATTGTCAAATATAATATAATATATTAAAACAATTGCATATTTTTAATTCTAAACATTAAATATGGTAATTACAACAAAGTAGACAAACAAAATAAACCAAACAGGAAAATATT
Organism: Pachliopta kotzebuea; assembly: GCA_018246255.1. Classification (NCBI taxonomy): domain Eukaryota; kingdom Metazoa; phylum Arthropoda; class Insecta; order Lepidoptera; family Papilionidae; genus Pachliopta; species Pachliopta kotzebuea. The sequence continues at coordinate 5,020 of DWLS01000026.1, read as the reverse complement.
TTCATCATATTAAGCACCAAGACGGTAACTATGTTTGAATTGTAGCGTGATTTCAGAGTGCAGATAGTATTATTAAAAATATAAGTATTATATGATGTACATATAATGTTTAGTTATTTTCTACAGTGATAGTGTAAAAAGCCGCCCACTGTAGAAGGGTCCGCAGGCGGCGATCGGGCCATTTGCTACTGTTTTCAATTTGTCGACCGCGGCCATACATCAGAGGCGGCACGCAGTGGAAACACCGCCACTACTTTAATACACTTACGGTTGACATTTTTCCGCCCATTATGCATTCTTCTAAACCAATGCTTTCTGTAAATACTAGGAAATTCGATTTATTAAATGCGCGCGCTACTTACCACGAAAAAATTGCGTTTCGAGGAATCACTTGTAGAAAACGTATCACACGAATTCATTTTTTATGCCACTTCTACATTAATGTAACGCTAATTAATATTACATACAGTGGAAATAATTATACTCATCGCTGTAAACATATACGCGCATTGTTACCTTAGTAATTTCACATGCTGCGACACCCTTTAAACCGAAACACATCTATGCACATTACTGTTTGGCAAAAGAAATAGTCGCTGCGTTAAACCATTCTTAACAAACATCTACCTTCAAAATTTTAACTATTATGTAAGAAATATTATACTATGCGAATCACTTTTTTTATATAATATCCTGTACCTATGTTCATTTCTGATTTTGAATTAAACTTTATCATAAACCGTAATACCGTATGTTCTCGCCTGGTATGAATTGCGTCTCGTCGATAAAAAATGGAGTGAAAGGGTCAATGCGTAATAGTTCTCAAACATTTGCCGTCGAAATAACAAGTCTGCATCGTTTGTCAGATTCGATGATGAATGCTCGTTTTTAATTAAATCTCGACGAACCTACGACATTTGTATGGAAAACATACTAAACGGACTTTTCCCTAAAAAATTGAAAAACCCTTTGTAATTCTGTTGTATAAGAACAAAATATTATTTGCTTTTTATCGTCAATTTGCTTTGTGTGTGTAATTTAATTTAACCATTAATTTAAAAAAATATTAATAAATAGATTGGTAATATTTATCAAATAGTTACCAGTAATTAAAGGAAATAAACGTAGTACTCGTTTCAATAATAGACGTCAGAGATGGCGAAAACGCAAATTGGCGGCTCTCTATGCTCGGGTTAGCGTTCTAATTTGGACGCTCTGTCTCTCGACTTGTTTGACGAGCAGATAGATACAGAGTTGATAAACAACGTCCATATTATGTTCTAGTCGACGACTATTTCCCGGAAATGTTTGATATTAATCCAGAAATCCTGAAATACCATAGATTATTATACTTTGAGCGTAACGTCAGAGCACGTCGTATCAATTAATGAACGCCATATTGAGTTGATTTATAATTACAATGGAGATTTCATAATCATCATTATTTCAACCGATTGACGTCCACTGTTATACATGGAGGTTTACTTAGAATAAGAGAAGTGACATTATTAGTTCCACCTATATGTGCTGAGAAATATAGACGTTGAAAACAATAATAGATATAAAGCTAGTTTTCTATCTGAAGAAGGGACTTCAGTATAATAAGGTTATGTTGTAATTTATTTGCCATTTTTAAGTGTTTTCATTTCGTTTCCGCAATAGAAATGAGAACGCACAATTTGCACAAATCGAGTGACGAAAGCTGATGTATGTGCGCATTAAATATGTTTATTTAGAATAACATATTTAATGCCAACAAAGTTTAAATATGACACTGTACGTCTGTTGCAATCATTGAACGTTACCGCGACCAGTGGGAGTCAAATTGTGCTGTTATTAATTCCGCTAAATTGAAAGTCGACACTGTTGCGCTATGACTCCATCGATGATTAGCCGAGCGATTTGAAACGCACCCTCGCCAACATGGATGCTTTGAAATCTGTCGTACCGCAGAATATATACGTATTTTATTCGACAATTCAGCGTATTTTTAACCGTTACCTGCAATTGCATTTTGTTCCTAGGGTTCACATTACAATCTATTCATATTTTTTATGGAATAAATATTATGCATTTATAAGGGAAGGAATGTTTAATATAAATTAAAACTTATTCTCGGAGACTTATGACAGATAGACTAACCCATACAACTTGAAATAAAAGTATAGAAGAGGGGTAGTATATTGGGTAAGTGGTTGCCCTTCTTGTAACAAGCCGAGGCCACAAGTTGTTGAGTTTGATTGTTAAAGTTTTTTTTCGAACCTGTCTATCTATCGCCTTTATTTTGTAAATCCCCGCTGTAACAGCATTGCAGTATTCATCATCAATGTATAACAACTAAAGAATTCGAAGATAACATGCTTTACCATCCCCGGTGTAATTATTGCTTAATACCATGTTAATTTGTATTGTAAATGAAAATAATGCAAATGGTTAATATAAAACTTATCATCTATATGAATATGAATCATTCATGAACACGACTATACATAAGTACATGATTTTTCACTAAATAATTATCAAAAATATACTTCTCATATTAAAATGCAATACAAGTATTTTGCAAGTTGATTTAGTTTATCTTAGTGTATCTAATTTAGATTGAAATTTTAAAGGGCCTTAAGAAAGCGGTATAGGTAAGCATCTAGTATCGTGCGTTACTAATTTCGAGGGCAGTTGCTGCTTGCCGGCCCACTGAACGTTCAAATTACCGTGGTGGTGGACGCAATTCCTGCCCGTTCATTACTGCGTCCCGATGTTTGCTACTCTACGAATGAAGTGCACACCATCAGAGGAAATGAGCACTTTCTGTGAGGAGGGTATTAACCTCGTTGCGAATCAGCGTCATTTCTATTACATTGAACTATGCATACGCAATAAAACCTCTAGCTTCCACGGATTGAAATTCCTTTTAATATAATACGTTTATTTTATTATTTATGGGATTAACTTGGCATGGAATTTCTCTGTATAACCTATTCATCATTCTGAAGTCATAAAAGAAACAATTTAAATCATGTTAAAAGAAAATCAAAGTATTAAACTCACTTTATAATCATTTTGATAGTAGGGCTTTAGTTATCTTCATATCACTTTGATCCTTTCGAGTACGACATTCAACCTGTCATTAAATTAAAAAAAAAACAGCACGTGGTTATCGCAACATACATTTCGATAAGTTGAAATCAGTAAAGATACATTAAGCATCTAATTAAATTTAAACTTTATACCCATTCCAACTGCAAAAACAAATCTTAATTCGTTTTCGATAAGGACCCGGGGTTAAATAAAACAAATGATTATATAACTTAGATAAGGTATTGTTTTCGTAGTAGCTCATTATACCTCTTTCTTGTTATATACGACTGTTATGAGCTAACAGGAAAAGACTGTAACGGTGACAATGTAAAAAAGTGATTCTGTTTATTCTATAACAGTCCAAAGCATCAGTCGTACATCTTTTGCGAAGAAGCAACTGTACTTAATTGCTATACACTTATGCAACAAAGAAACAAATTATTTAAATTTAACTCTTTATCAAATTATGGCATTTAACAAATTGTAAAAAGGTGGCTCCCAGAGTTAAGTTATGAAGGAACTGAAAAGTTATTTACTTAAAATTTAAATTACTTTCTTCACCATACAAGAAACGCTTAAGGAGCTATTAATACACACAACACACATACGTACAATTATTTAACACTTACACGCCTCACATCGCCCTCGCTTTAATACAGGTTTGTTTAAAACTATTTTAAATTCGTGTCTACTACTACTACCTAATTAAAACTAGCTAAATAAAAATTGGATCTAATTTTGTGAGAGGACACAGACTCCTGTAAACTTAGCACAAAAGTCAGGGACTTCAAAAACTGTTTTGTAACCTTTTCTATGATAAATTACGGTTTCATTATTCTAAAAAAAAGCCATAACCTTATTTGTTCATTTATTATTCTTACAATCAAAAAACATTAGTACCAATACATATTACTTTGGTGCAATTTAAATACTTCTAAAATCTACTATTTTACATTTCGATATTATTATTAATTCAAGATCTACAAAAGTGTGTTGTGTTGAATAAATTGAAAGGAAAATGACTATACAAAATCAGCCTGACAAAACCAAAGTAGTAAAAAGTGAACACAGTTTGTTCCCCTACTTAATGTTAAGTTGACAGTATTTGCATAAAATTCGCTAACCGATGGTGCCCTTATAAACTTTGTTCATTATTTGAGGGTACTTAAATCGAAATGAACAATAAATGGAGAGCCTCCTTTTTAATAAGTTATACAGAAAAAAGCCAAAAACAAATACTTCAGTTTACTAAGAAATTGAGCTTACATATTCAAATGATAATATTACTCGTGTTTGACATATCAATTTTATGTATAAAGAAATAATTTAAAAGTGATTATATAGATACGCAAATGCTCACATTATTATTTTGTTGCCAGTGATGTCAAAAGCTTAGTTATGTTTACATATTTTAAGTTTATTAGAGTAATAACTGATAAAAGTTTCTTATCTGTTCCGTTCAACACATAGCCGTTGCGCAAGCAAACATCTTTAGATAAGTGCCTGTAAAAAGGTCAACTTTTTTCATTTCTGCGTACAAAATTGAAAAAGCTCTGAGAAAAAGATGACAGGCAAGCACTTGAAAGTTTACTTAACGATCTAAACTTGATAATGGGATCGAGAGATCATCAATACTTATGATTTTACCAATTTTAAAAGCCATATATGTTCTCATATTTGTTAAATAAATTGTTTATTAATCTTCTGAATAACACGGCAACATTTTATAGCGGCAAATTGACATAACCTTGTATTAAAAAACCTTTACCCTAACCAAACTCGCCATCACATAGGCGCTTTGTACTTGGAGCCCTCATGTTACTTTAAATAAACTTTTAACCATGGATTTTTTTTTTTTTCGGGTAATGTCGATGCTTTCGGCCACTATTATGGCCGTGAAAGCTTCATCGGACCCTGCGCTCGCGGATTCGGACTCCGCGAG
>DWLS01000025.1:0-53411 GCA_018246255.1 Pachliopta kotzebuea | reverse complement strand
ATATATATATATATAAATATGTATAAATATATATAAATTATAATTTTTATATATAGCTATAAAGATTGTAGTGGCTAATCGGTCTCTAGCCAATTTGAGAATCAGATTAGAAAGTTTGCACATCGACTCTCCCTAAATCTTTAATGCACTAAAAATTTATTTTGTACTTACGTGCAATGTAAACATGGTCCAGAAGATGCTCGTACAACTTCTCCAACTTTATATGTATGGCCTTTTATTTGACATCCTCTTCTTTGTACAGCACCTTTGTAGGCATGGGGTAAAAAGTGGGGTGGCAACGTAGTCGTTGTTGTAGTCGTTGTCGTTGTAATGTTAAGTGTCATCGCCATTGAAACAGGACATTCATAGCGTGGGCAACAGAATCCTTGTATTGGCTCTTCATGGCATCCATGGATTGGAGGTGGACAACTCTGTTGTAAGCAAATAATATCACTCCTGAAGCAAAAACAGAAGTCACAAGGATCATCCCTGGGTATTTGTTGTGCTGATACGTATACTTTGCCTCCATATCGGCAGGTTCCTGGTCCAAATGCTTGATCTTCTTCTCCGTAATCCGGTTCTTGACCATATCCACTGCTTCCAGTGGGGGGGAAATGATTATCTTCATCAGTTGATGGAATATCGTCAGTTGGTAACATTTCATTAAAGCCTGGTTTGTGCAGTTCTGACGTAGACAATGGAGGTATAGATTCAGTTGGCTTATCTTCAGGCCTAGTAAATTTGTCAAACTGAATAGGTGAAAGAGTTGTTGCGTCTCCAGTTGATTTTGTCGTTGTTTTATTTGTTAAAGCAGAAATTAATTGATCTTCTGATGACGTAGTTTCGATCGACGAAGTTACAGAATCATATGGTGTATGAGCCTCTAAATCACTTTCATTTTCCTTCTCGGTCACAGATGCTATTTCTTCTTGTTTAGGAGTTTCTTTTTTCTCATCTTCATAAATCGTTTTAGTACCTTCAGGAGTAAATGTTGTACTATCCTTTTCAGATAAACTTGAAGTGGTTTGATGATTTTCATTTTCAGATTCAATAAGTAAAGAAGACGGTGTTGTGAATTTTTCAAATTGAGTTGATGACTGTGGCGATACTTCGTGTGTCGTTCTAGTTGTATAAAGAATGTCTATTCCGTCGTGTAAATAGGAAGTAGTTGTTACATCCACATCTTCATTGGATACAGGTACATTTTCTTTAATCGAGCTGTCTGTTTGACTTTCGTGACTAGGATGATCTGGTTTTTCCGAAGAAATTGCATCTTCACCTTTTTCTGAAAATGAGGTATCATCTTTTACCGTAGAAATATCTAGTTCGTGATAAATTTCCGATGTAACTTCTTGTGTTCCTTTATGAGTATGCTCCACTAATTCAATAAGATACGGCGTAGTATCAGTATATTCATCTTTTGTTTCAGTAACAGGTTTTGAATATTCAACTCGTGATGTAATTATTGATGAAAGTAACTCTGTGGTGCCGGTATCATCTGGTTTTGTTGTGTACTTGTTACTATCTGGCATGTCATCTATTTGCCCATATGAATGTTTTTCTGTACTCAACGTCAAAGGCGATTGCGTTTCTGATTCAGACTTTTCAGTATTAAGACTTTCTGGACTAATTGTGTAGTCATGGTACTTCTGAGAAATTATTTGGTAATTTTCTACAGTTGTTGTGACATATTCGTTTGGAGAATGGGTAGTAGGAGCATATTTTTGTGTTTTATCTTCCTGAAGGTCCGTAGATGTTTCTTCTATTATTTCCGTGTATTGTTCGGTCGTGTAGGCTAATGGTTTCCCATCACCGTCTATATTTACTTTTACAGTAATAGGTAAGTGGTCTTCAGAAATAGTGTCTGCTAATTCTGGTTTGGAGCTTGTCTGATAATTTGTCGATTGAATTAAATCTGTACTTTGCTCTAGATCAGTTTTAATAGTAGTTACCTTGTCAAATGTATAAATACCAGGCGAAGTGCTTTCTGATGTTTTTTTATTAACTATGGAATTGGAAAATACCGTAGTTTTTGTCTGGTCAACTATACTTAATTCTTCAGGAGATTTTGAGATTGTGAAAGACTCAGACGATTCTGTTGTTATGTAATTTTTACTAAAATCTTCATTTTCTGAAAATTTAAATGTAGAAATATCTTGGAATTCTGTTGATTGTTCAATGTGCTTTTCATCGGATTCCGTAATAGTAATATTATCTGTGGTTATTTCTGGTAAATATGAAGGTGTTATTGAAACTTTCTGAATTTCTGAAATAATTGTAGCTATTTCAGGAGTTTCGGTTGTTTGTTCATCATAATTTTTATCTCTCTTTGTTTCTTCTGTGTAATCGATGAATTTTGATGTTTGCGTGATTGTTTCTGTTGATGTTTCAGGTATTTTTTGTTCACCTGCATTGATTTCATGATCTTTTACACCTTCATTGCTTTGCGGTGTGTTCGTGGTTAACTCGTTCACGAAGGTTGGTAAAGAAGTTTCTTCATTATCTGAGATATATGATTCTGTAGATTTTGCTGTACTTCTTACCGTCGTTTCCGCAATTACATTATTTTCTGTTATTTTTTGTTCCGATAGATTGATGTCTTTTTCACTTTCGTGAACGTTAGATGACTGCGTTGTAAATATAGTCGGTTCTTTATATACTTCTGGCATTGTGATTGCTTCATTAGGCTCAGCTGTTGAACTATCTGAATCCTTTATAGCCGAGTCCTCAGTAGTTTTCAAGGACTGCTCAGGTGCTTCTGTTAAAATATCATGGGTATGTTCTGATTTTTCTGGTGCCTCAGTATTTTTTTCTGTGTATTTAATCTCTGGCGATAACGTTATGTCTGTAACTGGTTTAAATTCTTTTTCATCAGTTGTCGGTGTGTCGAGAGTTATGGTTTCTATTTTATTGTTATATTCTACTTCCGTTATTTTTACTAACGATTCTGTTGTATATTTATTGATAGTTTCTGTCTCCCCAATATTAACAGTATTTTCTTCGAAACTCTCATTTATTTCAGGTGTTTTAAGAGTAGCATAATCTGACTTTTCAGTAAAATCTTCTTTTGTTATATAAATATTAGGAACCTCAGTTACTTCTAAAATTTGATCCGTAGTTCCCGATATTTCAAGTAAAGTTTTTTTTGTAGGAGTTATCAAATCAGTTTTTTCTGTAATCTCATCTTTATCATTAAACTCTGTACTGTCAGTGATCGGTTCATTGTGATGTTGGTCAATTTTTGTTTTTACTGATTCTTCTGTAATATTCTCTGTATGATCTATCTCTTTATTTGACGATTCTTTTACTGTAAATGTTTCTGGTTCAGTCACACTTATCTTTGCCGTTGTAAAATCTGGAATATTTGTTTTTAATTTCAAATCATCGTCATATGGTGATCCGGTAACTTCAGCTGTTACTATATTTATGTAACTTTCCGATGATTTTTCTGTTGTAAATGATTCAAATGGTATGGTTGTCTTTTTATTATTCTCATCTTCTGATATTAAATATTTTTGAGTAGTTTCACCTTTTGGATAGGAATTTTCTGATTCTAGTGACGTAAGAGTAGTTTTGTTTTGATCTAATGTTTGTACCGTATCAAATTCCTTTGTAGTTAAATACGGTGTGTTAGTAACTGTTTCTTGCAACTTTGTATTAATTTCGTCTCCTATAGAATCAGTAATAATCTTGTTCATATCCGTACTACTGCTAGTAGGCAAGGTTGCCATGGATAAGTTGTCGATAACAGTCGCTAACATTTCTTGTTGCGATAGATTATCGTGGAGAACATCCTGAGAAGTTGGGCTGATGGTAGAAACAGGCATAGCCGGTGTAACATCAAATTCTGATATTTGTGACGATGTTGATAAATGGTATTTTTCTTCTTCTTCTTGCCCATGTGGTTGTTTAATTATATCGACAGAACTTTTTGTGATTGTTTCAGTTCCGACTTCGGGGTAAAATCTGGGTGTAGAAAGCTCGATTTTATCAAGATCCGACGAATCATGCTCTGTGAGAAGTGATGAAGGTTCAGTCGAGAAGGACTGTGTAATAAGGGATCCTATTGTAGAAATTTCAACAGGTGCTGTCCTCTCAGTAAATTTCTCGGGTTTTAATGTACTTTCGCTTAATAGTTCAATATCTTTTTTCGCATCTATGTCTGCCTCTTTTTGATTATCGTTTACTTCATCAAGCCTGATAGTGGTATTTATTTCCGGGATAGATGTGGCCAATTTATCATCAAAATCAATATCTTCTTTACTTACTTTTGTTGTTATTTCACCTTTTATGTATGTTGATTCTGTTGTATCAAAAGTCGGAGTATTTGTGACAATTTTCGTTGCTTCGGTATCGAAAACAACAGACGTTTTAGTTTCTCGCTCCTGTTCATAATTTGTTTGTGTTGTAAGTTTAGTTTTTTCTGTAGAAATTATCTCTGTTCGACTTTCATCAAAGCCTGATATCTTTGATGCTGATGTTGTTTGTACTTCTACATTTGTTTGTGATGTCACAGTAGACAACTCTTCGTTAACATCTCTACTTGGTATTTCAGTTCCTCTTCCATTTAAAGATTCCATGACACCAACTGTAGGTGTTTCTGTGGATAATTCTTCCTGAGTTTTCTCTATTTCATTCAGTACATCCTTTTCTGTTGTGTATAATTTTGTTCCAATATCTACATCACCTCCTTCATGTTTAGGTACAACAGAAGTTGTGCTTATTTCGTTTTGTTCTGTAAATATGATGTCATTTATTTGAGATGAAGACTCAGACATTATATGCTCTGGAGTTTGTTCGGTAGGCTGGTCTAAGTTTTCTAACTTTTTAATATATTCAGTAGTAACTTCATAGTCGATAGTAGTGATTGAAGTTTTTGGACCTTGAGTAGTATATTTGTCTTTGCTATCGATCGTTGAGGAATCTAACATCTTAGTTGCTTCTGTGTAAAGTTCTGTTTTTTCTGTAACTTCAGGTGTAGAGATTTCGGGGAGTTTTTCTTCTACGCCGTGGTATTCTGGCAATAGGGTAGAAGGTTCAAACGACAGTTTTAATGTATAATCATTTGTACTTTGTTTACTTTCCGTGGCCTGTTCATCATTGTAAGTCAGTGTGGACGAGGGAAGTTCAGAGGAATCTTTTACTGTGTCCTTTATATGGATAAACGATTCAGTTGTGTATGAATCAATTATATTTTTGTTTTCATTTAGTACAGGTGTTACATGTTTATCTAGTGGTTCAACTACTGTAACTTTTTCATCATCTGATAGAGTATATTCTTGTGAAGTAGTTTCAAGAGAAACAGGATAAGTTGTTGAAAGTTTTTCTGGTTTAATCGTAATTTCGTTTTCTGTATCGGTAGTAATCAAAATTTGTGTTTTTTCTTCTGATACTGAAGGTTTTGTTGAAATATCAAGAAGAGAAGTTGTAATCGATTCCTGCTTATTTCCAGTGGCCGTTATTGCTGTACTAATTTCAAGAATCTCGTCGGATGCAGGAAGTTTTTCAACAACTGGTTTCACTGAAGTGAAAGGACCTGTTTCCTCTGTGACACCGGAGTCAGTTACATCTGTTAAAATTTCTGATTGCTTAGTAGTGAACTCATGTAATTTACTTTCAATTTTAGTTGCAGTAACATGTGAAGATAAAGTTTCTTCTGACAAGGTAGTTAATTTCTCAATAGGCTTAATTGTGTAATAATCTGATGAGGTAGTTAGTTTTATAGCTTCTTCAGAAGTAACAGGTAATTGACTTGATAATTCTTGTAACATTTCATTAATTTCTGGCAAGGATTCGCATTGTTGACCACTGCAAGAAGGTGGTGATTTTGATGGAACATCCGAGCTTTCTTTCCGACGACAAGCGTCATGGTTGCATTCTTTTTCAAGGGAATCATCGTCATATTTCGGCGACGAAGTCTGTATGCAAATACCATTTTTACATGCTGATCCTTTGTCTTCTAAAGATGGAGTCTCATCTGTACTAATAACATCAAATTCTTTTTTACAGTTATCACCTTCACATGGCTTCACAGGCGTTACTTGACATTCCGCATTTTCGTCGCACGGCATTTTTGTGTCCAATGGTAGATTAGAAGAGACTAGAAGAGAATTAGAAGAGACTGTAGTCTGGGATAGTTCAAAAGATTGTTTATCCTCGTCTACTTGACATTCATTACCATTACATTCGGAACCGTAGCTTGGTTTAGGACTCTCAGAACCGGACATTTGACTATGTGATTCAGGTAAAACTGTTTCTTTGAGATGATCACAAACGTACGTAGGGCAACATGAATCCGACGAATCATACATGGGTTGACAATTATTCATATTTGTGTATTCGGGCGGAGGACTGCATATTATTGGATCACATGTTACAATGCTATTTACGCATTTACAACTTGTGTGGCATTTATTTGTTGTAGGTACAGAAGCATTATTCGTATAGGTAATACCGTTAAGAAGACAATCCCCTTCACCCGGAATTCTGCCAGTGGGAGTGATTAATGACAAATCTTCACCAATTTCATTTTCTTCGTTACTTAGACTAGATGTTTCAAGAGATTCGATTTTCATCGTGCTTGTCAAAATACTTTCATCTGTACTCTCTTTTTTAATCTCAGATGTTTCAGTCAAAATATCTGTTGTAGTTTGTTTGGATTGGAACACTTCTTCGATATCAGTATGAACACTTGTAGTTTCAAGAATACTATCATCATTTGAATAACTTACTGGAGTGCTCATTACAGAAACATGATCACCTTCATCTTTAGTTTCTTTAGGTTTGTAGTAGTAATTTTCAGTAGTAATCTCTGTATTGTTTTGTTGAATATTAGTTATTTCAGTTACAGCACTGACTTCATCTTCTTTTTTAATTGAAGCATCTGTTGTTTTAATGTATTGATCTTCGTTGGCTGGTAAATCCGAAGATGATGCAAAAACGTGTTCAATAGATGTAGTTAAAAGAGGTTCTTGAGTTACTTTACTGTCTTGAACATCGGAAGGCGTAGTGTCCGCGTTTTGGTTTTGGGAATTGGTTATTTCCTCTTCTACAATATCTTCTTTTGTTGATTCTGTAACAACATCATATTCAGAAACAAGTGTTTGTTCAGAACTAGATGGTTCAGATTTTGAAACCATAATGTCTATCATGTCTTGTTCTGTTGTACTCGAGTACGTTTTTGATTCTTGCTCTTTCGCTGTAGTTAAAAACATTTCATCGGCTAAATCTGGAGTTTGCGTTTCAGATATTTTTTTCTCAGAACTTTCGATAGACACTGTAGATTGTTCTTCGCCACTGCCTTCTATTTCTAGAGAATCAAATATTGGTCCATCAGTGTATGGTTCATCAGGTTCGTTTCTATAACCACTGCCTTCGATACCTCTTCTTGGAGGAGTCGTTGATGTTATTTTAACTATTTCTGTTGTGAGTTCCAATGCCTGGTCAGTAGTTAATTCATCTCCATCACATATGTACGTGTCAGGACAACACTGGCCCTGCCGGGGGGGAAGTGACGTGCAGTTTTTACCCTCATTTTCCATAGGAGTCCCACACTCTTGTACTACACAAACAATATCTCCTTTCATACAGTAGCAATGTTCACAAGCTTTTTCGGTTTTTATTAATGCTCCGTCAGCAAATATTTGATCATCATGCACGCAATCTTGTGATACTTGAGTAACTGGAGTTAACGTTGTGGTTGTAAGCAAAAATCCAGGCGTAGGCCGTACTGTTGTGGTCATATCATCCAAAAGTGATATTTCATCTTCTGGGTGATCTGAAAACGAAATTTATAATAAGTTTTCGAAATACGTAACGAGTATAACATTTTTTTTAAATCTTCTTATTATACATACCACATGAGTATCTTACTGGACAGCAGACATCTTTATGATAAATAGGAACACATCCATCAACGTGTAAAGTACACTCTTGCATGACACAGGTAGTCATATTACGAATACAATAACAATGTTCGCAGGGCTTGTTCGGTGTCGGTGGCACTTTAGAACCCTCTGAGAAATAACGACCATCGATACTGCATCCATATTTATCTTGTTTTCCTATTGCAGTTGCTCCATATTCAGCCGGGGAAGATGTGGATGTCGAAGTCAGCAAATCAACCGGAACTGGAAAGAATTATTTAATTTTTTTTAAATTTTCATGCACGTCGTAGGAATAAGCTTAGTTCTTATGCGCGGCAAGCCATTAGTTTCCAGAGTACTCTACTTGATTAGTATGACCTGCATTTTATTTACATTTTTTACCTGTTTTTATTTTAAATAGTTTTGGTTGCTATTATAAATATAATTGTTTCCGTGAATATATTTAATAAAAAACCACATAGTACATAGTTATTCATAAAAGGTTGTTTAGTGATTAAACGACATTTTTGTTTAAAATATTTTGTAACAATTTAAATCCTAACATACTAAACCAGTGAAACGTACAAAAAGAAAATAAATAAAAATAATAGCACAAAAGAAGACACGCGATGTTAGACCACGCTATCCCAACAACAAAAACATTTCTCGAAAACCTTTTTTTTCTCTACCATGTAAAGTATTATGTATTCATTGTAAATTAAATATGAAGATATCTATTGAAATTGATAAAATATTATGAATTATGTAGAATATTAGCGTCATACATTTGATAAACTTAATTTGTTCATATTGTGGTCTGTAGCTCAGGAAGCGAGTATATTAAATAAGGTCCTAATAATACAATAGAGTACCAACCGTCAGGACAAGTCACAATTGGACAGCACTGATCAGCACGTTTTTCAACGGTGCAGTCTTGTCCGATGGGTTTTGTGAATGGACACACCCTCAGGTAGCACATAAGCATTCGGTTGTGGCAAGTGCAATTGAGACACGGCTCGTTCGTCATTATTCGGTCGCCTTCGCCGTAGTGTTGGAAGTTGTAATAACAACCTTCCAGAGCCCCTGAAAATTAAGACTTGCTTTTAGATAAAATATATTGGAAAAATAAATATAAATAATAAATATACTGCAATAGGCTGAGATGATGATGATGATGATGAAAGAAAATACCTTCTCAGATAAAAAAAAATATTTAGGAAAATTAATCAGAAACTCACCATCATACAAATCCAGAGCTGTAGCATTACTAGCCGTCGGTGCTGCAATGAAAAAATTCAATATAACGTAAATGTATAAAAAATAAAAGTTAAAATTGTTTCTTCCGTTAGTTTTAATGAGTATTATAGTCAGTATGTTAGAATGAATCATTGCAATTACAAGATGAGTTATGTACCAAAAAAAATATTTTAGTGTAAAATTAAATCTTTTAGTTTTTACTTAATTAGGAAAAGAATCAATATGTATATATAATTTATGTACTATCCGCAATACAATTACATGAAAAAAATTAAGTTCGCTGTTAATAAATAATAAACTTTCATGTTGAAGTTATGGTATAACTTCTTTTCATTGAAGTAGTTCAAGTGAGTTTCCTCTGGAAAGGACGTTGGCTACAAATCGCCAGAGACGTGATGGTCTGATGTAAAATTGTTTTACACATCCGTTCTAGTGAGTTTATTAAGTGGAACGGCGGAGCGACAAAGCTGTAATTAAAGTAACGGATAGAGTCATTAACACTAAAATCGCAGCTTTATTGCCGATTCGACAATTAGATTTAGAAACATACAAATTTTTATGAATTTCTTATAAGTTATCGATTAGTAAATATTATATATTTTATTAACGGTCCCGTTCTTTTCTAATCAAAATTTAATAAGAGTATTATACAAAATATACCCGATTTGTAAATAAAAAAAGGCATTGATAACTTGGCGGAAGCAGTCGGTTAGGATAAAGCATTTGTGTCTAGGCACGATAAGTGCGATACACCGGCGTGCCCGTTAGGGGACGGCGCCGAGCCTGTGGCCAGCTCGTCCACCTAACGGTCGTCAGGAATGCCGTCAGCATCCAGTTTTCATCCAACTTGATTAAAATTATAATATTTTTGCAACTGTCATCAAGCAAAACGATTTAAAATATACCGTAACGGATTTAAATAGTAAATTTCCTTTCAAAAATGTAGTCCGCCAAAGTTCATTAAAATTTCTAATTTCGTTACATAATAAACTATTTTATTTATATGTTACTGTGTCGTTGAATGAATAAGTGTAAATATAATACTAATTAATTCAATTTGTTCGCTTAGAAACATGACCCAAAGTAATCAAAACGAGCGAACAACATGAATTCAAAATTTGCACTGCATTAATATGGATCGTGGTTTCAATGAAGAATGAATGTCACCGTGGTTACCATGCGCGATGAAGTTCACACGGGTAAACCTAAACATTGTGGGTCGCATTTGAATTTCCTTCCTATGTATAACATTAGTTCTGTAAGAATTCTTTGAAGTACCCGTGCCACGTATACTAAATCTTTGAGAACCAAAATAGTATTATCTAATAACATGCACTATGAGGAAACACGCAGAGGTCTTTACAGTTAACTGCTGTAGTACTGCCCTTATTAACTAGGACCTGATTAATGTGGTTATAGTCTATTTGCACATATGTTCATATGTAATTAAAGTTATACAAATATTAATGTACGTTATGAAACAGAAGAGAAAGTTTACCGAAAATCATTAGTAAATAATTTTGCACTTAATTAATGCCAAGAAGAAGCAGGATACAAACACATCCTTTATTCAATTACCCGGAAAAAATAATCAGATGCACTGCGCGTATGCGCATAATTAATCACTTAAAGATCAACGTCCTCGAAAAACCTGTTTGATAATCAAGTCCGATTGAATGTGAAATTAATCGTAAAATAATCAGGAAATTGATTTAGTGAATGCAAAATAGAATTTAAAGCTTGCACAATATATGGGTTTTGAATCACGTTAAACTTTTAAAATATTTTTTTTATCTACCACTATTTTTCGTGAGTGATTTTGCTGTTATGAAAAATGTAAATAATCAGTCATTAAACATAACTCGAATTTCTGTACAACTAAACCGACAACAGAATTAGTTTAGTGTAATTTTTGGTGAAACAACAACTTTTTGGGTGTTTTAATAAAAAACAAGACTATAATTCTTTTAAAATATGCTATAATACTCTAATTTTATAATGTCGTCTAACAATTACCATTTAACAAAGATTTACTACATATATGAATGAACAATGTTACACAAAACATTATTACGTTATTTTCTTATTTGATGGGTAGATAATTTCGCCTAGCCGTTAAATCTATCCTATGTACTTTTATGTACGGCGAGATTAAATAAATATTACTTGAGTTATGAAAGCATTAAAATGTAAACTTTTAACTATATGGGGTAGGATTGTTGCAGTTGTACCGTGCTTAATACTCACCAGCCGTGGAGCACGCGATGCAGACGGCTAGCGCGAGCAGCGCCCCCGCCGCGCGCCTCCGATCCATCTGCCGCCTCCCGTCTGCAACAATCGCACAATCCAATCAATTATCGGCTGAGTATCATCCTTGACGCCCTACAAAGCTCATCCGGAAATGCTTACACAGCACTTGAGCTTCAATCTACGTTATATTGTCTAAATTTATTTAAATCATCTCAACGGCTCCATAGCTGAAAAGAAAAAATCTTAAAAGAAAAAATATATATTACTCTTATTAATGTTATCCAATTTTAGACACATTTCATATAATCAAAAAGCTCATTTTCTTCATAATCTTTATGGATAATTTATTTTTTCATTTTAAGCCGTCGTAAATATATAAATATAAAGTAAGTTAAATAGACTTTTAAATATTCCCCAATAAGTTATCAGAATTTCTAAATGTTTCTCCTCCAGTCCCCTGTTGGTAGAAATATTAAAAAAGTTCGCTTTGAACGGTACACTTGTATACATCCGGTCATGGAGTAAGCTTATTAAGTTAAATTGAACTTTGCAACAGAAAATATTTTGTTTTCATTCGCAGTTCAAAAGCAAAATGTTTTTGCAATCTTAATTGGAGGGGTAGAACGAAATGAAGTGAAGGTACTTGTGACAAAATACTAAAGAAGCTCTTGGGCGGAGTAATAAACATAGATGTGAATTGCGAGAGGGAAGCGAGGGCAATAGTGGGAATATGTGTCGTGGCAGTAAACATCGAGGACGCGCGGCAGAGTGGGTGGCGAGGTGGTGAGGTGGCGGGAGCCTGGGGCAGCGCACCCCAGCCGAGGTGTACTCTCCACGAGCGCGTTGTTTCCAACGACTCCGGATATGTATATATGTATTCTTATACTAAATATTGCATTCCAACTATTGTCACTTACAATTCAATGCTGTTCGTTGTTAGACTTTTTTTTTAAAGTTGGGTACTGGACATATTGATCAATAAGATAAAGTTAGCCTCTGCATAAATAAATTTTTAATGAGTCCCGTTTAAAAAATATGTTATTTGCTGTAACATTTAAATGATAAAAATTTATTTAATTTATATTATTACAGTTTATTTCTCTTTATCTAGAAAATGTGAAAGTCTTATTATCAGTTAGCTTATTTAAGATTTACTTTATTGTGTAAGCTTTATGATTGAAGAAAAAGATAAAGTCAAATACTAAAATATTAACTACTACAGCTTTAAATTTGCTAAAAAAGTTAATTAAAATCGATACTCGTGTCCACTCAAACCATTGTTTACGTTGTTGATGAATAATAATATAACAAGACTATAATTTATTAATAAATATGAGATTAAATTTGTTTAAAAGTTTGTTGCAAACAGTATCTAACATCTATATTGTGTTTTCCGTCCGCTTTGCCTAAATTAATGTGAAATTCGCAACTGTAAATCGATCTTAGTTAAATCGCTTAAATCAAAGGTAATGTTGTCCCTATTTATATATATAAAAAGGGATCCCTCCGTCTAGACACTCTTCGCAAGTCACCTCAGCGAAGAGGGTGAGGGCGCTCACAATTCTCTAACATCTATTTATTTGCTTACTCAAAATATGTGTCCATTAAGGCGTGTTTGGGTTCATCACTAATGCAATTTATTCTCAATTCGGGTTCTTGTAGCTTCGATATGTGTTACTTGTAGTAGGAGTAAAGTCATATTAATATTTTTTTATATTTAAGCGGCTGTTGCGCATTCCTTCTGAAGAATCTATATTTGTATAATTTCTCTTCCCTCAATAACGCTAAACCAAATTTATTCTCCAAACTAGAAATAAATTACGCCCGGAGGCGTCAGCCAATCATAATATCCGGAGCGAGGGACTCCGTTTTTCTAAATACATACAATGGTAGCCTATTTCACAAGTATAATTTGGCGTACCGTTTGTTCCGACGAGTGTGCGTCAAAAGTAACAGTTAATTTGATTAAAATAAACACAAATTTGAAAAGCACGAAGATGTACGTACCATAAATGGCCGTCGGACTTAATCGTTTCGCACATAACTGTAAATCGATGTTATTGATTGAAGAGACCTGTATATACTGTACTGTTGGCTATTTACATATCAATTATTTTACACCGTTGAGATGTACAGGAAAATCGTTTATTTTATAGTCGAGAATTGTTTGAAATACACGAATGCTGTCGATTTTAAATCCGATCGATGGTTAACAACGCAGAGGTGAAAGCTTATCGCAACCTCTTTTTGTAATAACACTCGTAAAGAAACGAGTTTAAATAAAATAACAGCTATTCGGACGGAAGGTGATTGGATGAGATCGGAAGGGCGCGGGCGGGCGGTCTGGGTCGCTGCCCAGGCGCATGTTGCCCAACACATCATTTCGGAACACTGCAACCGCAGCGAGCATTGACACCAATTTCTTCAACATGGATTAGTAAAACAATAATGAAACTATATATATAACCAATGTGTACTACCACGTGAAACTTAAAAAAAGAAATAAAGTGATAATTTTTAATTATCCAGATGTCATTAATATTTGTAAAGATCAATCGTCTTATATTTACATATAGGGTAAGTAATGACCAGTTTCTCTATAAAGTACTACAAAATTGAAATATTAAAAATAATTTAAGTGTATATAAATTATAATAAAATAATAGAGGAGAAAAGAGTGGAACATCACACTAATAATTTTTTTATGAGTGATGTAAGAATTAGTAAAAATAAATAAACTCTTTTCGTATTATTTCCATAACAGGGATCCGTGGTCTCAAAGAGAGAATCAAAGTAATTTAATTATAGTGCTAATCAAATGCGCTGTGGAAGCTGTTGTTTTTGGAACATATAGGTTTCCTTTTGATGTTTTTCTTTTACTGGTTATATGTAACATGTGATGTAACCAGTTTACAAACCGAGATATCAATAACGTAAGCCACCTTAGACTGATGATTGATTGGCCAGTTGTGGTGACATCGCGAAGCGGCGGCGGACGAGTGGACGTGTCGCCACGCTTAGACATCCAGCTCTACGTTCGCACAATGCGCTCACGTACGCATGTCGCGATTATCAACCATCGTAAATTACCGTCCATTAGCATAGGAGTCGTGGACATGGCGACTGTAAGTCGTTATTAGATTCGGCTGCGAGGCGACATTGCATCGTTATTAGGTGATAATTGTCGTGGAAGTGTAGCGGTCGATTAACGGGCGCCGACACGACAGGTACGAATACCGAGAGTGCGCATTCCACATATATAACCCGTATGTCAAGTCATTATAGGCGCATGACACATCTAAATTGACGCATTAAAATCTTGTGTAATTTTTAATTATATTGTTTGTTTTCCCGTGACAACGCGTCATCCGATAAAAATTCCCGGTAATGTAGATTGGCGAACGCAACTGTAAATGTTAACTGTAGAACTTGTGTTCATTAAGGAAGTCGGTGGGAAAAGTACAAATATTAGCGAGGTTTTGAGAGTCTCTCACAGTTCGTTGACTCGCGAAATTTTGTGTCAGATAAAGTTAATAAAAACTATCTAGACCACCACACCACATAACAGTTTACGGGTTTTTTTAAAAAGCATTCTGCATACTTTATTGCTGTAAAAACATCTACTCGTTTAAGTACCGGTTTAATATACTGACTGTGACAATATAATATTAAGTTAACAAACATTTTTGAACAAGTTTTCATTAATAATATTTTTTATATATATAGTTTTTACACGATATTTGTAGCAATGTAACAATGTTGAAATTGAGGCTTAATTACTTTACTATTTACCAGCTGATTAGTATTATTGTGGTATGGTAAATAAGATCTATACATAATGGAAAACTAAGTTAATCATGAACAGAGCCGATTAATGCTTTTAATGTATTTTCGGTTCGTTCACATTACCATATATTTGCGTGTCAAGCATAATGTCTCACGCTCCGTTTTAAGCTGACCTTAATATGGCCGGCGTTCTGATAGCAGAGCGTTGTCCTGCACGGCGCAGACGCATACACGTAGTTTCAACGTAGTCCGAATAATTTAGGTAAATCCGCGCTAGACATCACCTTACCGTTACACCCTCTTAATATTCCACTAGAACACTCCAACGAATTATCTCATTTCTATGCCATTCCGTCTCGATTTATCTATATCACCTAGATGTTTTTATTAAGTTAAATATGTTAATGCGTACAAAAATAATTCGCATCACGAAAGAATCGCAGCGATTGACAATCTGCATCGAAACTACAAATAGCTGTTTAATGTTTAAGTTGAATTTAAATTTCAATGTTAACATGTGAATACATTGCGGAATTTTTATAGATATATCATGAATTTGATTTATAATAAAGAGCGATGGGGAACGCACAACGGTTTATATATTGTATAATTTTGTTAAGGCCCTTGTAACAGGAAGCTTGTGAATGCATTATTTTGTCTGTGTGTCTGCAGAGTATCCAGCCACCGTTTGTGTGAGTGTTGTTGCCAGGTACGTATATTAATTTCGCGATTGTTGTTAGGCGGGCGCGGCGCTCACACGATGAGCGTTGCCCCTTTCGCGCTCGACACTTGCATACAAGAAGCAAACCTGCCTCGGACACCCGACCGCCCCCGCATTACAATCTTGTGCACAATATCACGTCTTTATTATCCCATTAACTACGTAATTATCTTTTGATAAAAGTCAAATAAAAAAAACATGTTTATGATACGGTGGAATCGTAATACATTTGAAGTAGCGAAATTCTTAACATTTGGTGTATAGATAAATAAAATAATAGTAATCTATCATAACATAGCCCTTTGAAATACCAGTAATTTATTACGTAGAAGCCAATTTAGCCATTCGGTAAGCGGGTATTTACATTGTTCACACCCCTCTCGCGGCAAGTGAGCCAGCCAGACCGCTGGCTGACCTTTAAATTTGAAAGTGCCTTTTGTGCACGATCCAGTTAATTTCGTTCGTAATTCCGAATAACCGACCGACGCCGTGAAAATATTTCAACGTGTGAACAGTTAGACTTACCAGGAAGTGAGCGAACCAGGCATGAAGTCTATTGAGCAGTATTCGCAGCCATGTACGAATGCTTCGTGTCGAACAGCGTTTACGAGCGGCGAGCCGATACCTGCCCGGCTGGTCACTCATTATCGACCATATCTCTATGTTGGGAATGAATGGCAAGTGTTCACAAACGAACCTCGGTGCTGAGCTTTAAACGAGCATGGCCATGAGCACGTAGTAGATTTTAACTTTAACAGCGTTTTCCGTTAACTGTTTTATTGCTTACAGCGTATTTTACAAGAACAATATAGCTTAAACATTGAATATCTTAAAATGCTATATTGATTGCCATGGCAACGGTGAATGAACTTACTGCAAGCATGCAATAATGGTTTCGCTACAAACTAATCTCATGTTATAGTCTATTTTATATTTATTACAATGTAATGTAGAAGAAAAAATTCCTTTCACATGAAGTGAATGGGAATACACGCATAAAATTCCCTATGGTTTACTGACTTTGGAAAAAACAAGAACAACAATAGTAGGCAAGGGCTTCGGTTTTCTCATTGGAACTGCATTATAAAAAACAGGTTTCGCACAAAAACGATGCTAAAGAGTCTAGACGTGAAACATTTATTCGCCATATTATCATATTACACGGGAGTCGTGGTCATCGTTTAGAAAATGATGCTATTCGTTTTCAATCGCAGTTATAATAAAGAAAAATTAGGTAAATATTCATCGACAAAATATGGAATTAAATTCCTTTGTACTACAAAAAAAGGGTTAACAATAATTTTATGTCCAGACCTCCACCGCATAGTGATTGTAAAAACGCGCATTAATAATTATCTTATAGCCTTAGGAACTTGAAAGCTTTTAAAGGGAAGCTATTAAGAGTTTTAATGATAGTGCTATTAATAATGATATTCTCAGTTGTAACTTTAGTAATAACTCTCCCGCGTATAATTGTTCATAAGCTAACTTACAAGTTCAGGAATTCATGGTCGTAAACCTATGAAGTACGATGGTTTATTTAAAGTCCATTTACTTAAAATTAGTATACGCGAGTTTTATGTATTATAACAAGTAAGTAAAGGTATTGCACTCACATACATTAAAAAAAATCTAGTTACACATACGCTTCGTAAATTAGTAATACCTTTGAGAATATTAAATAAAATATGTGTGTGAAACGATTTTAAAACCACGATGAACGCTCACATGGGTATGCCGAGCTTACATAGACGAATATATAATCGCGTATCGCCATTGCGTCTTCATGCTAATGGGATATCTTGAGTACTACCGGGGTCAAGTAATGCGTGCAACATCGACCCACATTTGAAGGATTACAAGTAGCCGCGGAGAAAATTTACCGCTAACATTGCCATATAAGCTATATGAATTTTAGGTCGCTGCGAGCATAACATGCTCTTGCGCCGACATCTGCGCAAATATTGATTTAGTAAGTCGGAGCCGAGGGCGGTCTCGCCCGCGGCCGGTCTCGCCGCCGGCAACATCGCCTTTCCTACAACCATTACACCATCGATTACTATTCGATATTCATGTTCAACTATTGCAATCACGCAGATGTTGTCATATAAATGTACAATAGTTTTAATCTAAAAATAATATTAGTACACCAAAATTTCTACTATTAAATATGACAAAAACGTGAAAACTTTACTCCAGTAAATTAATTAATATAATACTATGATAATATAATACTAATGATACTTCATATTTTTTATGAATAAATAATTCACCTTATTATTTAATATTTTTATTTATGTAACTTTATATATTTCATTACTTTACGTATTAGGTGAATAGGAAATTTCTGTAATATAATAAGATCAACGCGTCAAGTGCAACCCGTAATGGAAATAGATCCACATGAGATTTAATCTCTAATAATCACAAAGAGTTCTCCAAACCGGAAATTAGATTGTTTTACATGTATATAATATTTTAAAACGGCTTTAATAGTATAATTCTGTTACGAATAGAGCTACGTTTTGAATAAGACACAATTGCTTAAGAACTATATATATTAAGATGTATATGCATATAAATATATGACGTATGTTTTAGAAAGATTTTATGTCTGTTCATGGTATACTAGAAAGAATACTGCGTTAATATATAAACAAAGACGATAGAATTTTCTTTTGTACTAGCAGCGAATAAATAAATCGATTTAGATCCATGAACAAGATAAGCAAGTTATACGCTGTAAATTAGCTGGATTTTGCGGAAAATTATATTTGCTCTGTAACCAAATAAATCCCTATTACATATTGTAATATTTATATTATACAATATTATATTCATTGGAACCCACAAAACGGTATTTCTGGGGAATTGTAAGGCTAGATGCATATCAGACCAGTAGGGGAAGATGATAGATAGTCTTGCAAACCCTAACTCGATTAAAGTCTTTTTGTATTCGTGTTCGATGTCGCACAGCGGTGATACGAGAGATGGTCGTATACCTTTTTGTGACAGTTTAGGCCTGATGTGGTCAACGATGTATCCAGTGGCTGAACTTGGTGACCTAAAAAATAAGGAAACCACTGAGGAAATTAAAGTGGGCGGTATTTGAACACATTCCTGACTCTCCCGAAGAAGTTGATGAAGTATTTTATCACGTAACGTTATAATACTTCCTTCGTCTGATATAATTTACGATAAATAATTATATGTAGAAAATATATATTGTGAAGGTAGACTTAATAGCCACTAGTTGTTAATTAAAGCGCAAAAACTTCAGTATCATAAATATCGCATGAGAACTTTTATTAAACCTGTTAAATCGATTGAACTTAATTACGTTTCTATTAAACATTACATGTTTTTAAGTACGTTCCGGCGTTTTTATGAAATTATGGACATCTACGTAAAAAATACACGAGTACTTAAATTGCCAATCAAAACATGAATCACGTAAACAAATTAAAGTAAGGAAATGGAGACGATTACGTCAGACTTATATTTATGCACGACTTGTAATCTCCGTCATGCACAAGTATTTTTTAGGTACAGCATCCGTCATGATTATCTATAGCACCAATAATTAAATGAACATGTATATATAATATAAATATTACTATAAAATAATACAAAAAAAAACGTTAATTTACTGTAGCTCAAAGTTAGTATGTCAAAGGACTTAACATTTTTAAGCTGAAGTAAAATTTATTTAAGATTTTCGTTGTTCACTAAGAAAATTATTGCACTGAATTTTGATAAAGTTGATTTTGTGTTTTGGTAACCTCATACTTTATCAATTCTATTTTCACAATGGACCAACTGCTATAGATTTCCTTTTTCAATTTCCTTGGAGTGTTTTCTTATGTGAATAATTCATGCCGAGTCTCAGACGTATTGTTTCCGCCGAGGCCCTTTTAAGTTAAATATATAGATGAGAAAAGGTCTGTCTGTACACAGTAAAGCACTCACCGAAATATCTTATATAAGATGACTTTATACTAGTTTTTAATATTTCATATAATTAGTATCTGTAAATGAATAAATAGTTATCATAAAAACAACTATTGGTTTTATGGTAACTAGTACTAAGAGTACTTTTAATGTTTGTTTTCTCGCCGGATCGCTTTACATATAAATCTTTCCGTATATTTTATCTAAAAAATTGTTCCTGTGATACCGAGGGCCCTGATTGTGTTCCGTGGCTACATAGTATAGAATTTGGTTGATTAGTATATTGTAAATTTAATCATTTGAAAATAACCTGAAGTATTTTAAATCTATCGCCATAACAGTATTGCTGTGTTCCTTCTGTCTCTTCGTCTTGTCTTATATATCTCATTATTATTCAACATTTACTTTACTTAAATTTGTATTATGCGATTGTATACAATATTGGAGCATCTTAATAAAAATACTGGCAAGAAGCGCTGAGAAATCTCTCTTAGACCCAGTGCTCCGTGGGCCGCGCGCGTCTCACTCGCGCCAGGACAATGACATTGCACGTTCCGCACGATAAAACAACCTGAACGTTATGAACACCCGCCAGTGCCTTTTTAACACCGCAAAAAACGTAAAACACGACCTATAATTGCCTAATTAAAATTTTCAACCATAGCTTAACTGACACTTAACAATTCTAAAATGATCACCGAAAATCGTAACGTAGACAGGATATAATTTTTTATCCATCTAATTTATTTTTCAGTCACGGAATAAAGTAAAGGCTTCCATTATAAATGCGGTGAGACGTATTTTAGGAATTCCTAAATTGACCTTCTTTAGTCCTTTAAGTTCTCCATTGTACGCTGGGTCAATGACGAAATAAATAAAACTCTTATCCTGTGCCGCTTTCAAGTCTTCGAACCTTTTAAAAGCTTAAAATCATAACTTAAAACTCTTCGAATTTGAAAGTAAACAATGTATTGTTGCTTGTTAAATAGTCTCCTTACATTCTCACGCCACGACTGGACTCAATTCGTCGGCCACCAGACAAAGTTTGTGTGGTGAGCAACAGCCATACCACCGTTGCGTTAACGTCGTATATCGGTACAAATATTAATTGGTAAAAGACCTATTCAAACATAACATGGGATTTTTTACTTGGTAAATGGAAAGTGGACATGTGTATTTGTCTTGTTATTTAGAGTGTGGGTGCTATCCGTACGAGCGCTCAGTATTCAAGAGCTCTTTAGCAGTTAAAGGAAAAACAGACAAATCCCTGCCTCTTTTGTTAATACTATCTGTGATTTATATTAACTTTATAGCTAGATAAAAAATATTTTTATTTTGAAATTCTCAACAAAAAGTTTTACTTAATATTGTCGTCAATATTATTTGTAGTATCTAATAATGGATTCATTGCATGTTTCGAAGGCCTATAAAAATTATTTCAATGTTCGAATACTAACTGGGTCACCGTACGTGAATATAAATAAATGTGAATAATAAGTGTGTGTGAGCCGATTAGTATCAAAGTGAAGTATATTCTCGATAATGAAAGGTAAAAATTAAAGCGACCGCAACAGAAAAGCTCTTTATCTTACAAAATAAAGTGAAATAGGTGGAGCATTTCCCGCGTACATTAGATATTCTCTTTCAATAGTTTAAACTATTGATACTTTAACAAGGTAAATTTGGCACTGTGATGTCAGTACTTTCACATCTTATACGAAGTTGACTGACATAAAAGTAGATAACTATCGTAATAAAAACTTAGACGAGCAAAAAATACGAGCTAAATAACATCTTAACCTACATACCAACGGGTGGCGACGAGTAATGAGATACTTGCTTATTTTGAATGTGAATTTTAATTTGACTCCGAGTAGGGTCATATTCGAGTGGTCCTGTTTATCGGTCATTGTAAGCGGCATCGTTACTCGGGTATATATTCTTATATTGACATTCAGGTGGTGAGCCGACGTGAGGTTTCTTATACACTCACTCCCAGGGCTCTCTTCGTCGGTACTAATAACTATTCTGCCGTAAGACAAAGGTGCTCACTGTTTCACCATCTGCATGCACATGTTATTTTCTAGTAACACCGTCAACCAATCAACGTCACAACTCGAACTTATGAATGAATGATGTCATTTTAAAGCGTTACAACTATTACGCCTTATTAATCCGCTAAATAATCTATATAGACTGAAAAAAATGGCGGTATTAGGAACTTTTTAAAGTAACTCTATTGTATGACTAAAGGCATTATTATGAACAAATTCGTACAAATTTTGCCTTAAGTAAACCAGAAATGGTTTTTGTGTTTTATTATTACGATATTCTTGTTGTCCGATAACGGTTAAACCTCCTTGGACCACCGACAAGTGCCGGCGGTATTTATCGACGAAATAAGATCAGCCAAGTCGCCTTACGTCGTTCACGCCTGATCCTTATATAATGTTACCGTTTAATTTCATATCTTTTATATAAAATGCAATATATAATATTTTTAAGAAACAAAAATTAACAATTTATTGTGCTTGTCTGTAATAATTGAGTAATTAAATAGTGATATTTTTAAACTCCCATTATTGAAAACAGCACTCCGCTTTTCCGGCGATATCAATTCTTAGAATGGATATTTGTGTATGCAGGTTTGTATGTGTAATATGTTTAATATAAATGAAGGCACATGCGCATCGAATATGGCAAGTCGCAAAGGTCAACGGCACCTATAAGGCCCAGATTCAATTCCCCATAAGTTGCCATTTTCTTGGGAAGCGTCAGCGCATAGTCCCGCGGCAGTAGGCGCGAGTGCATTCTATCACGGCGGAGCTCTGCGCGCGCATATTTACTTGCGCGACATTAATGCGCACTCAGTAAGCTCTCTAATTTTATAGTCGAATTTTATATCATCTATGTCTCGTCACGGATCAATGGAATAAACGTAAACCATTCATACAACAACAACCTGAATTATTTCGCAGTAGAGTTCGTGAAGTGACTAAGGAGAGCGTACGAACACTAAGTATCCGTGAACTAAGTTGTCGTGACCTTGTGTTTTTGTACTTAAAAAATACACAACATCAAAGGAACTCGATAAAAACGTCATACAGCTATTTAGCTGCTATTCACTAAGCGTGAATCCGCAAGCAAACTGTTTGAACAAAACAAAGAAATCGGAAGCTCGGCAACCTTGCTCAGTGACCATCATTATGACAAACATGATCAAACTATCAATAGAGATAATACACTGAATTCAGTTCAACATTTTAACTCTTTGTGGAATATTACTTTATATATGATATCAACAGCTTTTACCTCGATATTTTCGTTACATTAATATATTATTATAATTAGAAGAAATTATTTGAATAAAACAAAATTGTAGACCGATCTTTAGGTGTTTAACGTTTTTGTATTCCTGAAAGAACTATGGAACCTATTACGTCTTTCTAAACCAGTATCACCTGATTTTGAGACACTTACATGTTGATTATATTAATGACAATATCTATATATAAATTTATATTACAACACGCGGGAGGAGTTTTTTATTATCAGCATGGAGTAACAGACAGAAGCAAATTCTGCTTTAAGATGGTATTGAAACAACTATTTATATCTTGTCTGTCATTTGACAAAGCATAATAATCAATTGGATGTGATATATGTTTGTCCGTTAACATCAACAATGCGGTGTTTCTTGCCTCCTAAATGATGCGTTGTTGCCTTGTCAAATATCGACACTGATCTTTTGTGTCTTTATTATATTAAAGCGAATTGTTATTTTCAGATTCTTAAATTCCAAAGTCAAAGCGATTCAAAAAACCTCAAATTGGAACATTAAATTGTAATTTTTTGCGGTACTAACTATTGATGTAGTGATCACAAAAAGTTAATTTAATATGAGGGCTCGATGCGATGTAAAATTAATAAAAATTATATATTTTTTTACAACGGCTATCGGGAGGGGCGCGACGGTTCGCGGAACCTTCACCCTGCACTTGAACTCGCCGACCGCCGCCCGCCCGCCGCTCGCCCGCCGCCCGCCGCCAGTGCTGAGCTTTGCGCAATCAAGCGTTGCGAAATCGCCGCTTCACACTCCACACTTTGTATCCTTCGACCGGCTCCCGAGCTAAGCTCCCAGCATCAGCCTGCTAATGCTAATCACATTAGATATGCTCGTTATTTTCGCAAATAGCAACGCTAAATTTAGAGCGCATCGATATCTTCGTTGCTGTATACCAAAAGCATCGTACGAACCAGACCAACGGCACGTACTTTTATGTGGCGCTGATTGGTATGATGTACGACCTCATTATCTTCGTCGCTTTGAGACCCAATACAAAGTCTCGTTACCTCAGTAATTTGAAATTAATGGGGTAACTTAACATCTCATGTCTCAAGGCGATGAGCGGACATTTTCCTGTATATATTACCTTAACAAATACCATGTAGTTTCGGGAATACAAAGCTTCGACAAAAAAAATTGACTAGTCAGAACGCCCTTAAACTGGAACTCAGTAATGCTTGTACACTGGACTTGCAATGAATACCTAAACGGTCTCCAACAATAGAGTCCTGTACTACTACAGTTATCAATAAAATCCGTTTTAGTATTAAAAAAACACTTCAAGACGAAAACTATTATTAAAATTTAGCTTCAATTATTTCCACACGGATTATTAAATCCAAAAAAATCTTTATTGATATATCTATTGGAAAAACCGCTGGTACTGTAGCGTGAAATTAAAGATCACCAATCGGTTTATTGTCTATCTGGACTTGCGATCATATCTTACCTGTACCTAACCTGTATTATCTTTTATTTCATTGCACAATGTTTACTAGCACTCACTCAATGTACAAAAAACTTATGATGGAAAAAAAACCAACTTGGGCAGGATGACATTTGTTGCGCGCTGTAGTGTAAAATTAGAAAAATTTATCAAGATTACTTTCAGGGTTGAGCAAAATTAACTGTAAATACTTGTTAATGCAAATGTCTAATATAACTTCTAACTACCCATAGAAATCTCGTAAGGATTGCTGTTACAAGACTTAGCTATTATTTTAAAAAATAGCACACAAACTGAAACTGCTTTACGGTTATAAAAATAAAAAATTGCTTTTAGTGTTTTTTTAAGACGTTGTGACTAAAATATAACGAAGAAACAAACAATAGTTTTAAGAATAAATTTTTAACTAGTGCAAAGTTTGACTGTCACTACAAGCAATTTGGAAAGAATGTTAGAAGTTTTTTTACCATTATTTTTTCTGCCTGTTTTCTAAACCCTTGTGCTGTTAATGTTCAAATAACGGGCATAATTTGTGTTTTTTTTTTATATTAACCTCATTTTAACAAAAACGTTATTGAAAAGATCGAATTTAAATTATATAGCTAGAAGGTAGTTTTTCGACGTGTATTGGAAACTAATTAGCATTTCTTGTCAACGAGCGTAACTTGTATTTATGTTACATTTAAAAAAGGGAATTGTAATGCCTAAATATTTTTCTATTTAAATTATTTTTAAGAAACCTAAAATTGGAAAATGAGTATAGATGGACTTATGCATTCTCTGTTAGTCAAATTAGGAAGACGGGGAAGATACTGCGTTAGTTAAAGAAGAACATTAATAATTCTTAAGATAAATAGTTTTTGAAAACAA
Source organism: Pachliopta kotzebuea (assembly GCA_018246255.1). Taxonomy (NCBI): domain Eukaryota; kingdom Metazoa; phylum Arthropoda; class Insecta; order Lepidoptera; family Papilionidae; genus Pachliopta; species Pachliopta kotzebuea. The sequence continues at coordinate 27,918 of DWLS01000025.1, read as the reverse complement.
AAATAGACAAAAATATCTTGAATCGTTTTGTTATTACAGAAATTTAGTCAAGGTATATAAAAATAATATTATCGTTTAATGAAAATGACGATTTAAACAACAAAAAAGCGAGGCTTTCGCGTGGCTGGCATATGATTTGATTTCAATCAACTTTGTAGCCGCAATCGTGAATGATTAGCGGTGGTGACTGTGAAATATTGGATCCGCTACGCTCGTTATTATAGCACGCGGCTCGATGGATCATTTAGGAATAGCCGATGTTAGAAAAATATTTCACAAAATTCTATGAAAATAATTTTTTGTTGAAAACTTTTTTTATTGATGTTCTATAATGATTTTTTTATTAATGATCTATATTATGAGTAGAATATCTAAATTTGATGATACTTTAAGTCTCAAGCGCCTAAATAAATAATATTATACTTCTGCCGATGTACATCCGTGAAAGTTTTCCATTAATTTTTTACCCTCTTTGTGTTATGCCGTCTGACGTACGGCTGCACGATGCGCCGGAAAACAATGCTGAATAATGAATGAAGCTTAAGAGGGATGGGATTTTCTAAGGAAGTAAATGCGGAGGAAATACCAAGAATATACCTTTAAAAGCTACGGCAGCTTAAAGACTTTGTGTTTTTTTTCATAAAAGATCATGTTTTATGTGTGTTAAAAAAGTACTAAAACATTTTTTATATAATGACAGACGTATTAAATTATATCGGCAAAATTTTATGCGGAAAAATGAAAAGGAAAACATTGAGTTTAGAAATAATAAAGTTCTTCATCAGTATATAAGAAGATACTCTAAAGGACCATTATTTATTACATTTGAATTTTTTTTAATTCCTTGAAGTAATCCAATCTCTCATCTGTAAGATTGAACTATGATAATTGTTGCTTTTGCTTTTCAAGAAAATTATTCGAAATAAACTTTCGTATTTATATTCTCTACTTCATGAAAATATACTTGTTAACTTGTAGAATTTTTCAAAACATTATTTTTTAAAATAAATGTAAACACCTTACCAAATTATTAAGTAATATATCTACTGTGTTGTCTCTTAAAACAAAAACGAAAATAATTCTTTTGTGAATTAATTCTTTAAGTATTTTCAGTCTGTATACACTTTTAATAATCGTTTTCAAATATGCAGCATACACTGAAATAAAATATTAAAAAATAAACTGCCAAAAATATTAAAACAATAACACTTAATCGTTTTATTATAAAAACTGTTGTAGAACGCAGCGGCGGAAAAGCTCAACAGCCCTTTTAGTACAATATATTTTGTAGGTAGTGTTTCTGCAGCAGCCCCTTTGGCTTTTTTTCATAACATTTTTATATTTAATAAATACATTTTTTTTAATTACAGAAACTCCAAAATAAAATAATAATAATATTGACATGATATTAAAGAAACTTACCGTCACTCAAAAAGGAAATAAGTCCGCGCTGGTTGGAGCGGCAGTTGCACGTAGAGTTGAGTGGAGTGGAGTGGAGCGGTATGGTGTGGTGTGGTGTGGTGTGGTGCGCAGCGAGTGGTGCACTGTCCGTCGGCAAACGATAAGGTCGGTCGGAGCGTGGTGCGTACGGCGCGGCCGGGCCGGCACTGACGCGAGGCGGGCGCTCCGCGGTGCCGCCGCTCACGGAGGCTTCTCTGCCGAGCTTTCAGCGACACAACCCGCACGCACTGCATGCACACTGCACTCGCCCTAGTACTCGCCGCCTCTCCTCTCTCTACCCACGCGATTGTTCTCTCCTCGACCGTCCAATGTCCCGAGCGCCCGACGCGCGTGTGAACTCTGCGCAGTGCCCGCTTAACCGTATAAATATGAAAGCCGGTGGCGGGGGACGGCGCCGGACCACGACGCATCGCGAATCTACATCGACATAAATTGAAGATGCAGCCGGTGTCCTCCACCATTGATTTTATTGCTTATCTATCAGTTACAGCCAATTAGCAAAAGCTCCACTCCGTCGACGTGTCACGACCGCTTCCGTGTGCGCTGGCGATGTTTTGTGGAATTACGAAATTACCATACGCGCCCGTTGCGTGCATCGCACGAGCCTGCGATATGACGGCTATTACTTTGATCATTTCTTATTATGCAGATTATTAACAGATTAACTTACTTTTAAGCTCTCATCTCTTGCTAGCCACATTGAATACTTTTACTGAAGTGATTATGTATCGGAAATGAGCCTCGTAGAGCCTTTGATAATGCTACCGGACCTAATAATAGTCCAATGTACCAACGGCCTTAGTGTAGACTAGTCTGACCAGTGAGACTCTTACTGCCTACGCAAGAGGCACGCAGTAACACATTTGTTTGTAGGAAGAGGAAGAAACAAAGCTATAGTTTTGAAATAAAGCCCTTACTACTTAGTTACTACCCAGTAGGCGGTGTACTCTAGTGGCTGCTACCTCTCATCTCCAGGATAGGTGTGCTTTGATATGGACTTCTATCACCACTTGGTGATATATGTGTGGTAGCATTGTCTTTATTCCTTGCAATTTATCTTTTCCTGGGATCGACTTTGCTATGCAAATAATCTTTCTCTACTGAAAACTTTCGCAAAAATATTTTCATAATCTGCAGAAAATAACAGAGTAATTAATATTAATATACCAAATTATTTAAGAATAAGCAGCATTTTTAATTGCTTAAAAATTATTACTAGGAATGGCGATCATGAAAGTTTAATTAAGATTTAAAAGTAAATTATTTGTTATTCACATGGGTTATAACAAATTGAAATTTAATCAAAAGCTAAAGAACAGTAAGCAGAAATAGCAGACATACAATTGAAAGGTATTTACATGCAATAAACATAAGATAAAGGTAAACTAATTTGAATCCGTTAGTTTCCGTTTCATACTGTGCATAAAAATATATAAACATGGACCAATAACAAACGACTTAAATCTATTATATTACGATGTATATATAACTTACATACGACTTAAGGAAAATTTTAATTTCATAAATAAATTTATACGTAAATTATTGCAACAGAATTTGTAAACAGGACCTGTACTATCCTGTGTATTTATCTGTAGTCATTTATATATATACATTTCTTGGATAAAGAATTTGTGTCTCTTTTTAGATTATTTTTGCATTTACTACGCATAGTATGTTGATGATTATTTATATTAACAGATTATCAACAAAGCAGAAATGATTGGATAGCAAATTACCGTCCCACAGTAAAGTCAATAATTATTAAAAACTTGCTATTTATTGGTGCAGATATCTTTATAACAGGAGTATTATTTGCTATCAAGTAAGAGTTTATTTAATGTAATTTTCAGCCTAAAATTCCTTGTAGTGTGATTGTTGAAAATATGACTTTGATCTGTGTGCGAACACTTTTTCTTATAAAAAGTTAGTGAATTGTTAAATTGAAAGTTGAAAACTGAACCGGAAATAAAAAAGAAATCTTCAAAACTGGAGATCACTTTTCGCAATTAATTAAAAATAATTTAATTATATTTGCTTTTTATTTAAATATGGCATAGGTCGCAGCAACATCGTATACGGAACTGTTATGTCCTTGTAGAAAGGTGAGAAGTAGAATCGTAACGTAGATGTTTTTAAAATAAAAGAATTATAAAAAGAGACATTTAATCGTTGTCCATTCACTTCTTCATCGGTAATTACAATTCCTTTCTACTTAAAAGAATTTTCTTAATTTAACGTTGTCTTTTTGTTTTTAAATTATGAAGCTTTTCATTGTAAACACGATAGGAAGATACTACATATTATCTAATGAATTGAAAGTATCAGTTGTTCATTTAAAAATTGTGTATGTACTTTTTTTTAAAAAGTATGATCATCTACGCATACCGATCAGATATCTAACAGTTGAAGATTAATGACTATACTTATATGTTACCAATGTGACAGAATAACAAGGCTAGTTACATCGGTTATATACAGTGAATTATTTTTTATTTAAATAGAATAGCAGTATAAAAACATCTATCGCTTGCGATTTAATTACCACCATCACCTAGATGCAGTAATATTAAGACAATATGCTAACATAAAATCCTTATTTCACATTTATTTATTTTAGTCACGTTGTTAAATGGAATAATGTTAAATACCGTAACAAGAGTATGTAGATTGACAAGAACGTTGAATATAACACGCAAAATTATGTATTTCCCGTTTTATATTTAACATGCATTGTACTTCTTCTTTTAAACTATTACAAATAGTATTGCTGATAAATTTAAGCTAAACAAATCGAAAAGATAAAATTTGTTTAATTATAACATACATGTCATGGACCAACTTAACGTGCTTTCTTAATCGTTTTCAAGAATTGTGTAAATAGTTTACATTTATGCAATTCTTATGTTTTAGCATTGGAGTTCCACTAATAAAATACAATTTATACAAATTATGTTGTATTACAATACAAAACCGCTATAGCAGCATCATATAATTATCAAGGACTACGTCTTAATATAGAAGATCAAATACCCGAAAAAATATCGATGAAATGCTTACAATTCTGTTAAGCATTATATCGACAGGAACTGAACTACTTTTTATCTCTAGATTATGACATGTGACGGCTAAGTAAGGCCAGTGACACCCCAAGAGGTCATTTTTTGGAGTACCGTATAGAATACAATTTGTCTGGACACAATGTCTCCTTGCAATTTCCACTTCGCGATACAATATATAGATTGGTGCGAAAGAGAGTTTAGCGGATTTTAACATTAAAACAATTCTTTGTATTAATTTTTTTGTAGTATAACAAATATTTATTACAATGGGGAGATAAATTTAACGAGTTTCATGGTATATGAAACTCTGTTACGACTGCGGAACCCATTAGGTATCAGCATCAAACACACTACCGGTTGTTTATATTAATTAAAGCGGTCTCAATCTTAACATAACGGCGGCTAACGTTACTATGCTAATTTATTATTAGGGTATATTCTTGGCATCCGCAATGTGACATACATTTTTTAAGACTTAACTGTAGCGGAAATATGATTGATAGTTGGCCAGTTAAAAATGGACAAGCTGTGTTGTTTGAGATCAAGCATAATATCTACGTACGCCGAATTTATTATTACTCTTACAAGTTAAATGTTTTTAAATATCAAACTAAATTTACATTAATTCGACTTATAATGTGAGATCTCAATTTTTAAAATAATTATTGATACCAATTTTATTGTACTCAAAATACATTAACTACATGTAAATACTTAAATTTTAAGTCTATTTACGTTTAGTGATAGTTCTACTAATGTTTAGTTGATAATATTATCTTAAGCGCTTTCACTTAATTCTTATTTTACTAAAATTATACTTTGTATTTTAACTTTTTTTTTGGAGGAGTCTGAATGAAATTAAAAAGCTCGAGGCAAATCACAATTTTATTATGTAAGTGATTTTTGTGTTTAGTCTTGATTTATTACACAATGTACGCTGATGATATAATTAAAACAAAACCTGGCATAGAAACCAAACATAAATATGTTCCTTACCTTAAAAAAATATAATTTTGTGCGAACAGTTCTAGCACCTGGTCACAAGGCCAAAGTCGGATGCGTAAACGGAAGTATCGCCAACAAAAGATTCGCAATGTGTGGATATTCTGTGGTTGCGGCGGTAGCTATTCGTAGGTACCGACTATTGATTTTGTCCACCCCAGATCTAACCCCCTCCCAACCACCACTCGGCATATATATAACTCGCCGAACTCTATTGCCCATCTATTATTATCATTTTATAAAAGCGCCCCAATTTTAAGATGAAACTTCACGGTGACTCGTTTTGATACGAGGTCGCATAATGCCTTCGATTCTTGGTTAGGAATCAGTTTTAAATTATTTACATTACAATTTCATTACTTCATAACAGAAAGTTTACCTACTTAACTGTGCATTTATATAATAAAGCGATTATATGAACACATAGTCATATGTTTATCAATCAAATTAAATATGAATTATAATATTATTACATGCTACCTGCATAGCAAAGACCAAGAAGGTCTACAGCATAAGTCTCATTCTGTAGACCTTCTTGGTAGGTACCAAGTAGTCGACATTCATTACTGTTTTCCAATTTGAAATGAATTTTAGCTAATGAAAGTACTGGTCCAACGAGACGTTTGTGTCACGAACAAGAACACAATGATGAGGAGTGTAAACATTTCAACTGGTACCCCTTTGTTCAAATTCTCCAACGAAAAGATGGAAAAAGATATATAAAACATGTAATATACAAAGGAACTAAACAAATATAAAAATTTAAAATAATCGATTTGGTATTTACTTTAATAATTAAAAAACTCGTATTTTAATAGAGCAATAAACTTTATTCGCTATTTAAATTAGTATAATGAAAAAAGTTTCTCTCTTTCAAATGTTATTACTATAAAATGATATAATTTCTTTAACAATTTATTGTATATTATTAAAATAAATAAGAATTTGAACAGAAAATTCAGTTTCGGGGTCAAGTATGTAAATTTATTTAAAGCTATTATAAAAAAGTGTTATTTTAAATTAGCAAAGTATCGTCAGTATCTTCTTCGAATTTTCTTATTATTAAACCGATGAAGCCTGGGAATCGTTGAGTGATATTCCGATATAAAACGTGATAAGTGTTCGTACTTTGATTTCTTTTACTTCGCTAGTACTGTACGCCTCCGTATCTCTGTACTTCATCATCGTTGTAATAATGCCGTATTCAGAAAGTGACTTGTAATAGATAACGTCGATAATATTTAGTTGAACTGGAGTAAAAAACTTAAGAAATCGCTTAGAAATATATATTTTTTTAAGTAATGCAATGATATTACTTCATATTTATTTTCTCGTAAGTAAACCTATTCAATAATCTCGTTTGTCTATGTCCGAACTCAAAAAGGTTTTTTAATATTTAAAAATGCTACAATAGTCAAACAATATTATTGTCGATACACATGCATATAAAAATATAGTTAATGTATAATCACTACATTATGGTAAACTTCAATGAAGTACCATTAAATAGGATCTAGTAACTATATTTTCCTATTTATGACTTTTTTTTGTTGCGGTTAAAACTTGGATAAGGAAATGAGTTTAATATGCAAAATATTAGGCTAACAAAGCAAATACAAGAATTTATGTAATTTTTGAATTAACACAACACCAATATAAAGATTTTTTTATTAAATCCGTTCATTGTAACTATTATATATTTAACGATTTACCAAGTTAATTATAAAAAAAAAAAAATTTGTGCATCGGGTAAAGTACAGTAGTAAAGGCGTGTTATATGCTTTAGTTCAGCACGGAGTTGTACTGTGATAGAGGCGAGGTGTTTCTGGTTCTATCTACCTATTTGCCTATCTGCCTATCTGCAGCTGTAACAAGTTGGTAGTGCTCGTAGGTGACTGGATGTGCCGTTCGTGCCGTTGCCCGCTGACAAAGAGACTTACGTCTGCAGTCGCTGTTACCCGCCGGTAACCAACCAGTTTCTGTATCAGAAACGAAATATTTATTTTAGAACTCTCGGTGATACCGGAAACGATTGTTGGTGTGTGTAAGCAAAGTTTAAGCCTTAACTGAACTAAGAACATTGTGACCATAATTTGTGTATATGAGTATAGGAAGTTTTTGAGTATTTTTAATAATACCACTTAAACAGAAAATAAGCTGAAATTTTTAATTTAAAATTAGGATATAAGACTAAATAAAAATGTCATTTAACAGGTTAAAGGGAAAGTACTGCCGTGTAAATAGGCAAGTAATTTTTCTTGTAAATAAAAAGAACTTGCTAGTAAGTCATTCGGAGTGTTTTTTGTTTTACTTCTTCTACTGTGCAATATAAATGAAGTCCTTTTTACTTTTCATCATATACTTGTGATATTTAAAGTGAAAAACATGTCAGCAGATAAAGTGCGTGATTTGCGACACTGCATTTTGTATGAATTCCAAAAAGGAAGCAATGCATTGGTTGCATGTAAAAATGTATATGCGGTATTTGGAAAGATATTGTAAATGTTCGTACTTGTCAACGATGGTTTAGCAAATTTTGTTCCTGCAATCTGAGCCTCTAAGAAAGTGATCGATCTGGACGACCATCCAAGATCGATAATGATGTTTTGCAATGTATGTTGGAAAATAATCAACATTTAACAAGTCGAGAAATTGCAGAAGAGAATGGCATTCATCATTTAACTGATGGAGATCACATTAAATCTCTTGGGTTTGTGTTAAAGCAAAGTGTTTGGGTTCCACATAAATTAACGAAAATGAATGCGTTTATCACATCTGATTAGATACAATGTGGAGCTGTTTTTGGACATGTTGGTTACTGGAGATGAAAAGTGAATTCTTTACGAGAATATTAAAAAAAAATGTTACTGCAAACCAGGAACATCATCAGCAACAGTTCAAAAACTAAGTCCATTAACGAAAAGTACTGCATTGTTTGTGGTGGGACAGGCAAGGTTCAGTGTACTACGAGTTGCTGAAACAGGGAACAATCATTAATGGGGATCTGTATTGCAATCAGCTGGATAAAATTCATTGTAAGCTGGATATATTAGCGTGTAGAAAAGGAACAGTGTGCCACCACGATAATGCTCGATTGCGTGCTGCAATGGTGACAAAACAAAAACTAAATGTGTTAAGAATGGATGTCTATAGTTACCCACCGTATTCACCTGACATTGCACCATCTGATTATCACCTGTTGAGATCTCTGCAAAATTACTTAACGGAAAAAATCCAACTTTTTTGAAAGAAGTCTCTGAGGCAATGGCTATTTTAACTTCAGGGACAGGAACTTCTAGAATACTGAAATTCTTAAGTTATCTGAAAGATGGCAACAGGTTGTAACAAATAACGCAGCATATATAATTAAAAAAAATCATGGGAAATTATACTAACATAAAGTTTGAAAAACAAAACAACATTGCAATTTCGTATTCCGCATTCTAATTGTGCTGTATTCAGGAGACATTATAAATTTGTAGGCCCAAAAATTTATAACCAGATTTGTAATTGTCCCAACGCAGTATCTTTAAATAATGTCAAGGTCAAAACTATTGTGTTTCAGCGGTTGATTGGACTTACTTATGAAGAGATTCTTTCTGAGTATCCTAAACATAAACATGTAACTTTCGAATTTATCCATGATTAAATACAAACTCGTCACTCATACACAACAAAAAACTCACTCAAACTTACACATACCTATACACGTCAGAATATTTAAATTTTACATATTTTTTCCCCTTTCTATTATCTTCCATACGTCATATTATAACAAAATCAACTTCTTGAGTACAACTGACCTTACTTTTTTTTGTTTTGTAATTTAAACGTAGTCATTTCTTATAAAAAAAATTGTAAGCATCTGTATTGTAACGGAAATTTGTTTCTGAAATACAGGTTTTACTTCCTAGTTCGGGAACCACGGACCAAATAAAATAAATAAACTGTGTTTTTTAAGAGAAATAAAATAATTATTGTTGAAAAAATATATTAAACACATCATTTTTTAAATGGATTAAAATATTTTCTTTAAAATACGACAGAACTTTCCGTCCATCCAAAACATTATACTTTAGGCTTCCAGGCGCGTCTAGAGTCACACGCCGAAATAGGCACAACTCATCATTCGTTATAATAGCACTTTTTAAATTCTACAAAAGTCATTGCATTTTGTGAAAAATTTTGCGTTAGCTAACAAATTATACGAACGCGTTTGTTTACCGTCCTATTTAATAGACTACATATTGAATAGAAAACTATCTCTTAAAAGCAAATTTAGATTTCGCTATTGAATTCTTTAAATGCATATGCAATAAGTATATTTTTTTTAAGATTACTACATAGACCCACTCTTACAATGTGTATGGCGTTCTGTAAATATGTACAAGTTATTTTACTATTTACCGTTTTCGTTTCAGATAATAGATATATCACATATTCAATTGGGAGATATAAAAGCTACCAATGTACAATTTAAGATTAGTATATTTTTATCATTGTGACGGCCGGGAAACCTGGTGGGCGCGAGGTGCGAAGAAACTCGGCGCCGGCGACGATTCTCGTTTGCGCGATGGCTATCAGAATTGTAATCCCCTATTCCTCGCAGTGCTAATCAATGAATAATTACTCTGTTTAAGGGGTATCTCTATAAATAGCCGACTGGACCGCTGGCCGCTGACCTGGAGCGACGGGCAAGTCGGGCCCGCCAGCCGCCGACACACGCTGCAGTCCCTCTGTCGTCTCTCCGTCGCGCCGCCTCCGCCTCCGCCTCTGCCGCCGCCACCGACACGCCTCTGACCCCGCATCCTGTCCCGCAAAATTACTTAAATGGAATCTTTGTAAGCAAATTTAGCTTTTCAACTGACTAACCGCTTCAATATCAAAGAGTTAGACACAAAAAACGCCACAGAGACGTATTAAGCGTTGTCTTGTAAAAAGATACAGCTATGCAGTTAGTAGGCGCCTCTATACAAAGTGACGAGGATTATGTTCGCAATTTCGCAAGTAACGGCAAATCTAAACGAAGCTATCGAGTGGGGTACCTACGGTCACGTTGGGGTCATCGGTTATCGAGCCGTCTACGGCCATTACTATGCAACATATATACAGTTTTTTTGTAGATGACGAAATCGGGATCTGATCGTGACAAGGCTCTGAGAAATGAGCATCTGATGGACGGAACTATAAAATTCAAATATTTTTAGATTTTATATTACGCACAAAAATCAATATTTCTGTCTGGACAAAAGCCTGCAGACCGTTATTTGCTATTACAAAAGATAATTATCACAATGGTAAGCTGTTTTCTTTTTGTGATTGACAAAGTTTAATTAAAAACTTGTCTGAAACTATTTAAAACGTGCACGCCCTTCCAGTTTTGATAAAATAAGTTTGTTCTACCTGAGTTTTTATGAAGAAATTGCAGCATTGGCATAGACACTGGTAGAGTAAGCGGGCACAAGGTTGAATGTGGCGCGATCAGCGACCGATGACCGGAGACCGGCGACCGGCCGCGTGGAACAAATGCGGAGACGACGCCAATTTGCCGCTCAACATGACAGACACTTACCACTTTATTTGTATAACGTTAACATGCTCCACTAAAATATCTTTTCCTCATTTGTACTCAATGCATAGTAAAATTAAAATTCTCTTGTCAAAGTGTATTCTTAATAGTATATAAGTCCTTACCGACCGCTTGATCAATGAAACGGCCTTGAATACAAAATTCAGAGGGACATTAAATGAGAGAGAGATAAAGATGAGGGCGATTAAAGTTGTTATAACGAATTACGGCATTGCAAGGACGAAGTAAAGTTGAATATTGCATCAGAGGCAATGCGAATGCAAGGAGGCAACGATCGCGTGGAATGCTGGCGTGATGGCTGCGCCGGCGCAGAGCGAGGGCCGTTCGCTCGCGCCCGCCGCCGCTTGTGACTCACCTCACGGACATCTCGCCACATTCCCATTGGGGAAGTACGCAACTAATTGCAACTTCTCGAAAACTACACTGACCGCTGACTTTGACATCGAATACTTACCGATGACTATCAGTAACAGACTCTTCGCAACGGTGGCTCTTCTCATTATAGTACAATCCAATTAAGTTTATATTTATACAACTTTAATTGAGATTAAAAACAGTCAAACACTTTAAAGCAAAATACATAGAAAATTTTATTACCAACGATATGTTAACTTCGTCATAATTATACATATTTCTTAATTGTCGATTTCATCCGACTTCCACTGCAAGTACTAGTTTGCCAAACAGATATTTGAATCTGTTAATTGTTTCGCATGCATTGTTTGCTATACTCTCTACATCATGGGATAAATGAAAAAACCTAATATCCGCTTATATTACATAAATATATTCTAAGATTTCATCACAATCATTTTTTTACTTATTATGGGTAAATTTCCTCGATGAGTAAGGCTACAATAAATTGTTTAAGTGTAGGTACTATAAGAGTTTTTCTCGCTACATATCTTGTTTATTTTTTTAATAGCGACTAAGCGCTTTTTAAAGAACGAAAAAAAATACTCGTATATTAGAGCTTTACCAAATAGACCACATTTCCACTTACCATCAAATGGTAACGAAGTTAAGTAATGATGATGATGAGGAATGAATATTTTAAAAAAAGAAGAGATTATTTATCACTTTCTATGCCTATAAATAAAATAACAACGTGTATTAACATATCAGAAAATAAATGTCCGTATTGATTATACCGCGATTATCAATATAGCTGCAAACATAGCTCGTCATTTGCTTTTACTAAAAAATATAGTATTCGGTTTACTACAACATATTTCGATTTAGTTTTATCAGTTTTACTGACAGGTGTTACATTTTCTTAAAACAAATCTCTCTAGCAATATATAAAGCATTACTTTATCGAGCTAACACGAAACCTATTTAAGGAGGTCGCAAGGGCACTGATGACCGATTAGACACACTTAAGGCCCCAACATTAAAATTACTCTGTAATAGTATCAAAGGGCTTATACCTGAAAGCTTCCATGACTCTTTTTAAAGCGTTTCTTACAAAAGTGGCATCTACTCGTGTAGAATGTTGAAGTTGAATTTTGCCTGGCAATTTAATTTTAATTCAAAACAGTGAACAACAACACGAAGGAGTAACCATGTTAAATTTATCTCGCGAAGAATAAGCTGTAATTAATGTTATCCCATAGTGTTTCATTATTTATTGATTTTTAATCAACGGTTTTTTGTGTTTCTTTTCTGCTCGGGAATAAAAAGAAGACCTAATTTATCGCCTTACTTAGAGAGTTATAAAGCGGAGGAAACATATTGGTAACTTTTTGTTTTGGTTTATCCAGATGCATATTCAATGCGAGATGTATGCGAATGTGCAATTGATACTTACTTAGCTAACACGTCACGCACTAAACCTTCCAGGAGATTATTAAAGAACTTTATGAGACTCGGCTAAACCGAAGTAAAGTGATCAGAATTATTTAGAAGCTGCAACTCTTATACTGTTACGGTTCTGAACACCCTCTGAATTTCATTAGACACTTGCCGAAAATACCTCACTATAGTTAGCGAACTCGACTCTCGCCTCTTACATACATACATATTATTTGTTTTCCTTATCGCGATTCGTTCCACGTAATTGCATTAGTACATTAAAACTATCATACCATGACAAATTCGTAGAAAATTGAGATAAAACTATATACAAGTCGCAGACACCCACGCGCATTATTTAGTCCGAAACCAGATTTCCGAAGAAAAGGCAATCAATTCTTTGGAATTTTAAAAAGTCTCTGTCGTTTTGAGATAACATAAATTGAGACAAATAGCTTCTCTTTTGTAGGTAATCAATCAAAAATCGTAGCATATACCAAGTCTATATTCCATAATAATATTAGACAATTCCTTTAGAATTTGTTTTATCTCGACAATATAAAAAAGATATTAAACTATATATCGAAACAAAACGCTGGAAACTATTTTACTATTACTGTTGATACCGTACTTATATTAATCACTGAGACATTTTCCCCAAGAGCACAATGACTTCATTGATACAACCAACCATCATTTTGATCCAGTAATTTCACTACCACTCTTCAAATCAGAACACTGTAATCCTATCTAGTAAAGTTATGCAAATTTTTGTCATTTTTTTACAGTTAATATTCATTTTTTTATAACAACTTTATGAAAATTGTTTTGTCTGTAAAATTGGATTAGATTCAAGCACCTTACAGCTTATAAATTTACGATAATGTATATGGTTATTGGTGACGAGGTAGAAAACCTGAAAATAAATTTGCACGAATGAGAACGTGATAAGATTTTTAAATTCAAACGTTAATCATGGTTTTAACACGATTCCGTATTAAGCGTTGACGTTATTTTTATTTGTATGTATGGCTGGCTATAAAGACATACAAATGCTCAGCTTTGTAGGCACAAACCACCGCAACAAATCGATGCAAGTGGTCTCTCACATTGGCACACTTTACGCCAATTCATGGATTGTATTTAACTCTCTAACAGAGGGTACTTGATTTCGTGTCGTACTTAAACTCGTATATTTAGTACTCACACTCAAAAACGTTGGCGTTCGACTTTGGAATAATTTTTGACTATTTTTTAATTAGTCCAATTGTTATTTACATGTCGTTGGTTCGTAAAAGTTTTAGAGACAAAACTATCATTACATTTTTTATGCCACGTTAATATTTTTTGAAAATCGAACCAATCACATAGTGTGATCTTTTCGAATACTATGTACGGCTTATTACTATGTGAAAATTTTTGTGTCTAATTGAAATAAGGACAATATAACTGTTATAATTACTAGGGAAATTATATAAACAACTTACGTTTCAAGAAGACGAATGTAATATAGTTATATATAAAACAGCCATGAACAGATCTCACTAGGTGAGAATGCGCGCCAATTTGTATAAAACGTCTTCATTAATTTGGTTATCTATGTTTATTAATAGTTTATGGTAATAATATTAAAACACATTTTACAGTACTAATTATGTAAGGATCTCATTTCTTAACAGATATTCTAGGTTCATATATACAATGTATTTGTGAGTATTATCTACAAGCATGCTGCCACGGAGTCTATGTACATATTTTTATATACACATAAATATTTGTGTATTAAACGTGTCATATATACATATATTTAAAAAATATAGTACCTTAGCCTTTTTCTTTAAAATACTTCGAGACAAGAACAGGTATTTGTTCAAAGAAAGACACGTTGGCAAAATGTTATATTAATTATTACACTCATGTAATTCTGCAATTTCAGCAACGGTCACTACAGATACTCTAAATCTATAAGTAGTGACTCACTTAAGTCACTGATTAAATATTAAATAATTATTCCACATTTATCATTCATTACATAAAACTCTAATCGTTTATGAGTGGAAAAGTAAACAAAAACTATTTATGAAAGAGCTAACAACTTGTGCTTTAAAGGATTCGAAAGAATTTATGCAGCGCTAATTTTATTGATCTAAAATTAAACTAGCACGGCAAAGGTATATAAAATGCTTCCGCATTTAAATCTTGTTACTCTTTGCCAAATCGTGAATGTTTATCGTCTGTTAAAAATTAGCTTAGTAGTGTTTATACGGTAAATTAAACGAATGTAAGATAATTAATTGTAACTAAACAAAACTGCTACACGCCGATCTAATTGGCAATTATATTTTAAATCCTTTTCACAAAATACATTACATCATATTTATTTTTACAATAAAAATGACGAACCCAGTATTGTTTTTTTAACAAATAATTGCTCTCCAAGATTTTAATCGTTTCTTTTACTAATTGGAATATCATAAAGTTTATTCACGTTCTGACGGGCTTAAAACTGATAAATAGATTTAAAACTATATAATATTACGTAATTTAAATATTAAAAACAAAATGGTGTAATTATTTTATTAAGATAATTACACCAACAAAAACGACAATTATGGTATTTATAAGATATATATAAATTATTGATATAATAAACTGTATGCGATAGATTATATGCACGTGTAATAGTTGTAACATGCGAAAATTGATAGCGGGCGAAGGCGGACGGGTCTCTCGCTGGCAAAATAATATCGATTATCCAGCGCAGCAGATGGCCGGGCTGGCCCCGTGTCCGCCGTCTGCCCGCTCGCGCTGCACCGTTCCCCACCCCGCCTCCTCTCCACCACCTCTTCGACCCCTATTGAGATTTATCCTCCCAAAAGTCCCCTACACTAAAATGGATTATTCGATTTATATTAAGTTTCCGCTGTTTCTATTCAGAGGGATCAAAGAAAGGTAGCCTGGTGAATATTCGCACCAACAGATTTGGCAGTTCCTTTTGTAAATATTTTCGAAGGGCACGTCAATTTGTGACCGTCATTAATAATGACAACGCGAACTAGTAGACTAATAAACACGAAGTAAATAAATTACACATCTGTCGCACGGTTTGATTTCTCTCCTTCTATTGCCACGGAATAAAGGAAAAAAATTATTTAAGAATATTGCGTTATAAACCTTGTCGGATACCGAATGTTTTATCGATTCTTCTGGCCTCATACAAAACGTGAATGAGGCTAAATTTTGGTAAAAAATCAAAAAGAATACGGTGTATTGTGCCTTATTTAAACTTTTACAAATAACACGAACAGAGATTCTTTTAAAACAGAATCATTTCGTGAACATGTGAAACTAAACTAAAAGGACTCCTCAAAAAGATAACAAGTATCTAACTAACACTGAGTAACTTTGTGAGTATCATTTAATAAAACAAAACAATCGACTAAATGTTGTTACACGAACTTAAAATTAAAGCCTCAATAAGTAAAACACGTAAACGTACACATAAGTTTTAGGATCAAATTCTTTATATTTCGTAATCTTCTTTGTCTAACTTATTTCTAGTTTTATTACACCCGCTTTAAATACTTTCTATCGCGAGTTGGTTGAAAAAGAGTGTCATCTAAGGTGTAATCCCTCTCTGCCTTTATATACAACAAATTAAATAAAAATATTAAAACAATGAACGATGTAGATTATACCTACGAGTCTACGTGAAGAACAAATTGGTTTCTGCTATTTTACATAATCTCTGTCTAGACGGAAACTGCGAATCTGTCGACGTTTTGTTTTTGAATTGTTGCAAAATTACCAACCGCCTAAAAATCCATTTTCGCATACATCGGAAATTGCGCCGAATTCATTTCATAATTTCACTCGATTTGAATAAACAAAACCAACTTTTAGTGGTTTTATTCTCTAACACATTCAACTGGAGTATGCAGAAAGTCTTTTTAAATTTATAAAAGTCATAAGGCAATCCCGGATAAAAAATTCTTTCACATCAGGATGTCTGATTTCATCTTGTCAACTGATTCCGACAGATCATTCATTAACTGTAATTACTTCAAAATGTTTAGGATTTCCAAGAACTGTGGTCTTATGCCTTTTCACACGTCAGATTTTGAAGCTTTATTTATATTAATTAATATTTTATTTAAAAAATCACGTGTTTTAAATATTCATTCTCAGATTTGAATGTTATCTGTTAAAACCGTAATGTTTGTATCAATTATTTTCCGTTATTCAAGTTGTGGCATATTTGCATACAATTACTTTCTTTTTAACTTATATAAATTTCCTTAAATAAATTAAATGTAATTTAAAAAAATCTATGTCGTATAGTCCCAGTTCTCAGTTAATTATCTATTTTACATATTACATATTGCCTGCGGCAATTCAAAAGCAGAGTCCAAATTTAACGGTCTGCGGAATATTATCAAGTTATAGGGAATTATGTTAAAAATAAATGAATTTTTGTGTATGAATTTGCTACATTATCATTGTAAATACTTTTTGCGATTTTAATATAATAAAAGAGTACCATATAAAAAAAAATTGCATAGGCAATGAACAAGTCCTTAAAACGTCACCGTTAAACTATAATACTATATACAATCATTTGTTTCAACTCAAAAATGTAATAAGACAAAAACTATTAGAAATAAATGAGTTTTATAGGTTTAAAAAAATATAATAAATCCATGGATTAATTATATATATAGAAATTTAAATGATAAGTTTTTATTAAACTTAGCTTGTGCTAATGCATTGGAGATTTTCGTTAATGTATTTATGATGTAATGCTGCTTTACTGTTAATTCAACCTTCTCGTTGCGCAAGTCTTTTTATTACTTATCTGCTCAGTGAACTTATCAGCATAATTATTTTATGACTTACCAAGTCCGGTATACACCATTTATTAATTAAAACTCGGTGTATATTTATAGTGTACAGAAACATGATGGTGGTATATATTTAATATTCATCTGAAAATACATGTGTCACTATAAACATTTGATTGTTAATAAAGAAAATATTTAAAAAAAATCTGAACAGACTTTTATATCATACAAAAGGGATCTTTTATTTTCGTGTACACCACATTTGATATTGGTTTTAACTTCCGCTTGTCATCGTTCATCCTTCTCACACCGTATCCGCACTCGACGTCGGCGGTTCAGCGAATTAATTTAATGAGAACATCGCCGCGCATCGCCCCTCGCTGCTGCACTAACTTAAATCTTCACATAAATAGAGCTAATCACAATCACAGCAATGGTGATTGTAATTAATCTATATAACACCTTCCAAAAACACACATCCAAAAATTAACAGGCGCAAAATGAAACTACTTTTTGTCCAAGTTTGTAATTACATTAATCGTACTTAGACGTATAATCTTTTCAAGAAAAAATTCGACGGTATCGGATCACTGCAAAACAACACGCAACAAAAATACACATTCGATTGTTGTAATAAATTAAAATTAAAATCCCCGGGGTTAGACTGAACTAAAAAGGTTTGTGGATGTCACATGTCTTCCAAACATTTTGTTATTAAAAATATCGGTTACTACATGATGTTTTTCCTCACAAAAGTTTGGTAGAGACGGAACTGCGCTTCTTCGATACAGATAGCGCTTACAACCACCAAAATTTAAGAGCCTTCTTTTCATTATCTTAACTGTCAGTAACATCACGTGCATTTATTGCAATAATACTGAACCTGATGCAACTGCAGTCATGAACGCTCGTCTACGGTCATAGGATGCACGACAGTCACGAGGATACGCTGAGGTCAAAAGAACCCTGATGATAATATTACTCCTATTCATTATAATCTTGTATTACGAACAATAAAATATTTTTCTTTAAACTTTTAACTTTCCTGCCATATTTATAATGTTACTATAATTTAATATTTAATAATAGCGTCAAAAATAATGAGAAAACGATTACAACGCGATTGATACATTGTTAAAGTAAAGTAAAATGAGAATTAAATTATTATTTTGTTCTCTTTCAATATCTCCATTACATACTAAACCTCAGAAGTAATACTAAAATGGTTATATCCTAAGTAATTTTCTGTTACACTTGTATATGCTTTATGTAAATTCATGCTTCACTTTCACTACTATGTGTAAAACTACTATACTCATTACATTTCTTATATAGCGTCAAGAATACTTTGTTATAAATTTTAACGACACAAAATTAACTAAAAACGCGAACGTTTTCCGCCGCTTTCTCCGCCTTGAAATACACCAAAGTAAACTTGAGTTCTCTGAATTTTTATGTTTAACATGAAATACGGTATTTGTTCATTCTGAAGATAAACCAAGCCACGCAGCGACTGGCACCATTCCAAATTTATACTGTCACTTGCCGTTAACTATTACAGAAAATATCAATAGTATATCAGTTTCACAGACAATGCATATGATGTTTGAACACTAAAACAATTTTTCCTAGAATATGTGATGATACAGAAAATACGCCTACTTTATATTTTTATTTATAATTTCTTACTATAAATAAAAATAAAATAAATAAATAGCGCAATATTAATTACAGCTAGATGGTTGGTTTAATATCTGACACAGAGGTTATTACTTTAAGTTAAGACTTAGTAAGTAAGTTTTCAACAATTTGTTGGTACCTGAGAGTTATCCGTACCTTATGTCGCTCATGGGACCTTGGTGAGACTAAGCAAACTTTCATGCATATTTTAGGCTCGAAAGTAACTCCCTCGTCATCGTTTTATATTAAAGTATAAGTAAATTTACAGCACTTATAGTTATAACACATTTACATACATTATAAACTATTTATATATTTCATTGAGATTGGAAATACTATGTATAACCAGATATACACATGGTTTTATGTATTTATAATACATTGGTCGTTGATGTTGATGCTCTCTTGTGTCGGAGGTCAAGGCTCACGTTAGATACTTGCGGCAGAGGAGCAAAATATTATATTCATGATTACCTACCTATGTTGGTTTACAACTTAAATATATTTTGTACCCACGAGCTGATAACACACAAAAGTTTCAACGCCGGGCTTAATAACTAGCTCTGTTCTAACAGAAAATTGATAAACAGGGAACAAATGACGTTATCGGACGATACAAAGTAAAACTTTATTTATTAATAAATCCTAATAAATTGACTAAGAAATTTATATCATAAATGTTAGCGAGGTAAAGGCCCAAAAAAAAGATGTGATGAAACAATGACTATGCATAGCCTTTATGCTCGGGTGTGACTATTTTGAGGGCCGTTTACGTTCCCTGTAAAGTTGAAAGAAATAATGTATAAAATATTTATTAATGTAGAGCAGGTATTGCCGCAGTGTTTACAGCATCAATTATTGAGGTATAAGACATTTTTCAACCCAATATATCAATTGCAGTGTTTATATAGCAGTAGAAGCAGCAGTGGTAGTATTAGCAGTATTAATACTAGAAAAAGCAACACGATTACCTTAAAAAAAATCCACCAGTTCCAATACTTTTACATTAGATGGCTTTATCCCTAATAATATGAACGCAGTTGGCCAGACTGATGTGATATTTATTGATTACTGTAAAACTTTCGACCGCATTGATCATCATATGCTCTTACAAAAACTTCTAAGAGCTGGGATACAAAGTAAGCTGTTCAGATGGATCTGTTCCTGTATAAATAAACCGGTCTCAGGCAATACTGGTTAACGACTACGCTTCGAAGTGAAAGTGCATTAGATCAGGAGTTCCAGAAGAATCCCAACTCTTTCCTTTATTGTTTAATATTTTTAAAAATAACTTTACTACCCACTTCAAATATTTGGAATTGTTATGTTTTGCCGATGATATGATAATCTTTAAAAAACATTTATGACTTTTCACATTGTACACAAATACAAGAAGATCGAAAAGATTTGAAGATTTTTGCCGAAAAAAATTCTTAAATCTAAAGCTAACTAAACGTCAATTCATGACTTATGTTCGTAAACCGAACTTCATACAGTATTACATGATTAACGGATTTCATCTTAAAAAAGTTAATAAGGTTCGCAATCTGAGAGTTTTCACGACACAAAACTTACGTATATCGAACACATTAATAAAATAATAAAGCGACCAGAGTGATGATAGCAGTTTTTTGTTCTTATTCACACAATTCACCAGTATCAAAGTGTGAAAAATACTGGAATGCTCTTTTGTACGTAATATCTTCAAATATTATTCACAGGTCTGGAATACTCAGTATAACATATACACAGACATTAGAATCAATACAATGTAGGTGTTTAAGATTTTTGCAGTTCAAATGAGCAAACAGTGTGATGCAAGATATGAATAAAAGTGGAAAGAGCGTCATAAACTCCCTTCAGGAGTATCGGAAATTTTCTGATATTGTGATTTTGGGGAAAACAACGCAATCATGTATAGACACCCTACATCGACTTTAAAAAATAAATATTTATGTCTCTACACGAACACAACGACGTCCTACTTTTTGTATATTCTCCACTGTATGTCAAATTAGAAAAAACATAAATTTTTCTATAG
This sequence comes from Pachliopta kotzebuea, assembly GCA_018246255.1. NCBI lineage: Eukaryota > Metazoa > Arthropoda > Insecta > Lepidoptera > Papilionidae > Pachliopta > Pachliopta kotzebuea. The sequence goes on along the minus strand of DWLS01000025.1, from coordinate 6,447 downwards.
AACTGGAAAAGACTTCAATTATTTAGTTACCTTCGTTGATCTTGATTTTTTTACACATTTTTTTAAAAGAAAGCAAAAACCACTCATTTTAATCTTACTATATAATAATCCCATAATTAAACATTCCGTTAATGTACAAGTTCTACGAGAGACATATGGATAGGTGAGAATATATAAATGATGCTTAGTAAAATTAGAATTCTTTATTTCGGTTTTATAAGTCAGTGTTTGTTTTCCAAATAAGTAAAAAAGAAATCAGCTAAGAGCGACCGAGCGAGAAGTAGAGCCAAATCTGGACATTCCACACACCACTCTTTATCGCCAAAATATTTACATGATTTGCTGGAATTTTATACAAAATTTTGAAGAATACATACCATTCAAAGGAATCTTTGAAGATATTGAGCGAGAGACTTAGCGAATCTCAGAATATGGCAACATTCAACAACACAACAAAAAGGCTCTACAATAATCTGCCAGAGAGATGGTCAAGGTCCCGCTCTTCATCGAGATCAATCCTTAGGAAGTACCCAGAACATTTGAGCGTCATTAGGTAAGGCCTGAGTTCAAAGTACCCACCGAAATAAAATAATAATAAATAAATGTACCATATTATGATTATTATTTTTTTTCAAACTTTAAATATAACTTTCAGACTTCACGTACCGCAGCATCTCGGTCCTCCTAGGTTACCTAGTGGAGAAGTTACTGTTATAATAATAGTAGTATATTTATTAAGTATAAAAAAATTTAATAACTAACTAACTTAATGTTAGTTTTAACGCGCTACTGCACCTCTACTTAAGTTCTCTGCTCAATCCTTACGTAGACTGGGAGAGAATGCCTTTTGGCATTAAGTCCTCCTTTTTGTACCTCTATGTGTGCAAATAAAGTTTTTAAATAAAATATATAGAATGTCCGTAAGTATTAAGTCTATTACTATTGGATCCCAATTTTAGGTGTTTCTAAAAAGTTTTTTAAAATCAAATAACACAGACTATATCGCGATTGTACAGGGGTAATAAAACATTTTGCAAGTCGCATACATGTCAAAATCAGGTGGCATAAGGCACGTCATAATTAAGACGTAACGGGATTACTTACCAGTAATAATTTTTCATTAGAATAAGCCAACTTATAGGCACCATATGCACTACCTGAAAGCTTGGAACAGACATGGAAAAATCGCCTATATGATACTACCGTGTTTACGCTGCATTTGAAGTGGCACAAAAGCGGATGGGTACATTTGATGAAAAAACAACGTGTTCATTGTGTTAAGGAACAGATCACATCTTAAACTGTAAAAAGTTCATCGAGACAGGCGTTGATGACCGATGGAAGATAACAATGAAAAATGGGCTGTTTCCAATATTTACGGGGACCTCACAGAAGAGCAAAAGTAAACAAAAAAAATATTAATAAATTTTTCATTATTTCAACACTTCCGGTTAGTTGTTACGGCTTTTTATATTTAATTAAAACTTGTAACTACAGAGACACAGATTTGATCTTTTATTTAGTTGTTTATGGGAGTTACGCTCTGAAAACTAATTTTGTGCCAATTTTTAACACAACAAAGTCAAAAGAGCTCAGCCTCGATTTTTTAACAAAGCGTTAAGTTAAGCAACAAAAAATAAAAAAGAAAAGAAAAAAGTTATAGTCTCTTCGTCTAGAACAACATAGTGTATAATTTATAAACAGATATTATTTATTTCCAGATATATTCACTATCGTAAACCTTTAATACACACCTAAAGGATAAACATTTTTTTTGTAAAAATATGGTCAAGTATCTTTAGGACATGTAGATACACCTATTTTCTAAAATGTAACATCATTTGCTGATGAAGAAAAACTTTGTCAACAAATCAAGATTACCAACCAACACGGATGCTCAATGGGAAACCCTAAAATGTGGACAGTGAGACGGATGGATGAGGAGGTCCTACAGGAAGGTCTGTTCTCAGTAATGGTTGTCTATTTCCTTACAATGATACTAATGAGCTAACGCGGACCTATTAATTTGGTACAGATGTCATTTTATAAATTAAACTCAATGGATATTTATCATTTTAATACAATTGCAAAAAAAATTAGCCCCATGAATCTTTTCGCCACAATCTTTATAACCAAAGTCGTCCATTTTTTAAGCGTCTAGATTTTCAGTAGTTTTTATAACAAAATATTCATGAAGATATAACTGTGAAGATCTTATACACATATTTCCAAAAGAATGCAAATCACTATTACGACCTCATCTCAATGACATGTAGGTACTAACCCATTCAACGGAAAAGAAAATCGTAGTATCATACGTATGTACGTACTTAGCTTTAAGTTCTTCAAAACATAAATATTACTCCTAATAATATGTGTGCACGTAAATATGAAACATTATACAATAATTTATAATCAGTTTAATATTTATGTCAGTGATCATAGAGAGATGCATTACAATTTAATGTATTTATTGAGTTCAAAAGCACATTAATGTGAACAACGAACCTCGGCTATCTAATCTCATCAAATTCATTCGAATTACGATCCGGACCATCAGAATGTATTTGCAGTTGGTTCCAGCACTATACTTCAGTTTAGTTAGCCGTTTTATGAATATTGATCAATAGCTCTCCAATTAAGTAACAGAATATTTCTCATCCTTTGAGAACACAAACTACAAACAATGTGGTGGGAATGTACATAGCACACACTCATCTCAGAAGTACCGTAATCTCCTGCGGGTCATCGGCTCGCGAACATCTTTCGGTAGCAATAAAATATTATATCAGCTCTTCTAAAACGAACAATATACATTTGCAATGAAAATAAATTAATAGAAATTATTTCAGTGAGTATTAAGTAAATCTATCGCAAATAGGCGTAAGATCACTAAGGAGCTTGTTTTACATTGTTCGAACAAATGTATTTGTAGATTTTCGAACTGAATTAGAGATTTCAGGATTGATTGATAGCTTTAAAAAGAGGAATTGTAAATATCAACATAAGAGCTCTATATTTTTGTTAACTTTGTATCGGAATTATCTTCGCTAACTCCATGTTCTCTTAAGAGTGAAGCATTAAACACTTGTAATTATTCTTAAAAATCTCTGTATAAACATAACAAAAAAATGCATTCCAGTGTCTAACTGGTAATGTGCACCGGCGGTCTTTCATGCGAGTGATTTATCACGCGGAATCGGCCTGTTTATTACCGTGTCACCATTAATAATGGTTGCAGCATCAGCGCGCTGATGAATTTACCTATTTCACCTACCGTGCCATTACCCGCTGCGAGCGCATTCACCATAATTGGAATGGACATGGAAATTATTTCGCTGCAACTACAATTATTAATTTTAATAATTCCTGCTTTTCACGTTACAAATTGTCGTTATAATTAATGTAAACCGAAATAGACAGTCTCTGTTCTTTTATGGTAATCAATTTAATCTACAATAAATATACATTAATTGCTAACTTTGGGCTGATTAACAATATCAATATTTATTCATTATTATTTTATAGAGCGTGACGATGAGCTTTACATTAAATTTTCTGTAGAGTCAAAATGCTACAAATGCACAGAGAAAACACTTTAATTTTTTGAGAAATATTCTTCTCTAAATTTATGAACTCTAAGAGAAAGTAAACAATGTAGACATTTATTAACATTAAATTAGTATTGATAATTCTTGCAAAATTCATTTTGATATCAAGTGAATCATAAGTTATATTGTTAAAAATATGGAAAAATTTCCATACCGTAGTAAAAATTTTAATCCTTTCAAAAACAATAAGTATGTAGTTCCATTTACACAGTACTAAAGTCAAGTTGCGGCTAGTGAAAATAAAAAGATAGGTATGCTTTCAAGAATTCTTTATTTACCCTCGACGAGTATTTACATAGAAGTTCTCAGGAGGCCTGTGATTGTATAAGGTGGAGCACACATGTACGTATGTGGTAGGCAGGTCAAGTGAACGGAGGTCTGTCTTAGCCGCCGGAACGTCTGTTTGTCTTAACGCAATACCTGTCAATAGCCGTCCTAAGTTCATTGGCATTCCCACATTGGCGCATCCATTGCGTAGACTTTATGCAGTGAGCTTGCACGTAGACACAGTCGGAACACGCGCCACCGAACTGGTACCGGCCCATCTCCGTAACGTGATCTATGTTATTCCATTAGCTTATTGACATATTAAATACAAAATAATCATACTCAACAAGTGGTTTACAGCGTCCAAAGTTTAATTTGGACTTGAAAGCAGCTTCCACTGTTCATTTAAGATTTAAACTATTAGCCGCATAGCATGCATCTAAAGCTTCATTATTTCTCTCTTTTCTTTAACATAATGGAAAAACCAAAACATAAGGGAGAAAGGATGAGTACCGGTGTAACGCCAGCCACTCTCTCTCCGCGGCCACGTAATGGTTGGCGGCAGAGCCAAACACCAGATCCGCCGCAGGAAGCCGGAAGAACTTGCTCTGCTGGTTCCCATGGTTTTTGGTCCACAGACTCGCGGGAGTCTGTTGCCCATATGACGAAAGGCCTAGAGGGGGGCGCGTTGTATGTTCCGGGGCGCCCTACCGGAACAGGGAAGGGCGCGATTTTTCTCCCCCCGAGGTGGAACTGCGAAAGCTGCCGGCACTGGCGGGGTTGCGGGTGTCTTTCTGTACCTGTAACCCTGCCATAAAGTGACAAGGTGAACATCGTACTGGTTTTAGTCGGTTCAAGTCCGTCATAACCTGTCTTTGCCCCCGCGAAGATAGGTATGCGTAGGCATTTCCTCCACGTTAATCAAAAAAAAACCACTGGCGCGTTGATCCCGGAAGAAGTTTATAACGCCTTTTTTGAAAAACTCCATTCCGTAGCTCCTTAGGAAAACCTCGGCAGTTCCATCAAAACATTTATTTTCACCATTAAGGATAAGCGAGTAATCATTAATGAGTTTCAATTTGAAAAGTCATATATCAAGTATTGTTAAAATTATTTTTATTTATAGCAGATGGATTCCGTTTCTAGAAATTTTCAAGCCAGACCAGGGTGGTGCTACTGTGTACTGATGATTTAAAAGTTGCTGCTGTAAACATTAAAATTATTGAGGTTAGGACACTTAACTTCTATTTTCACATGCAACGCTCGTAATATGATGCTGTACAAACATTCTTAATAATACTATATGTAATAGACTAAAGATTCTATTTTGCTCTACGTGATTATTATGCAACGTATAGTTTGAAGAAAGGTAAATTATTTTCTGCTTGAAATTTCTCAGGCCTATATATATGTTTATTAATAAAAAAAATTGTTTACATTATAAATTCCTTAATAATAACCTTAACGAACTTCAACACAGAAAATTTATTAAAATTCATTTAGTTAAATAAAATCAGTACAATACAACGACATGATTTCGCTTACACAATAAATAACAGAACGATGTCCTTCCCATTATTATTGAGCAGATTTTATACTTCCTTATCTCGAGTATACTAGAGCTTTAGAAGGTTTCTCATTTGCATCGTTTTACCTTTATTTCATAATACCTTTTTGAAGTCTATCTGCGACCGCTCCATGTCGGTACAAGTCAATATACTTATAATTTGAACGTTAGTGTTAAATGAAACGGTGTTCAATATTTTGTAACAAAACAAGGAATACAAAGGGCATTACACTCTGGGGGCAAACACGCGAACCGTCAGCAACGAGCACGGCGGAGCGAGTCCCACACTCGCAACTCGATCATCAAATTATCACTGTAAGGGTACATATATCTTGCGACACGGTGATATCATGAATATAAATAAATAACAAAAAACTAAATTTGTTTATGACAGTGATCTCGTAAACGAATTTAAAATTCTCAGCATGTGAGTCATTGAACATATGTAGATGTTGAACAAACTTTCGCACACGACCGCTATTACACAGATGCTAATAAATGCATAACCAATTTTTACCGTTTTTAACAACTAACGATGTACAATAACTATATATATGACACAATTTATCATTTTGTATTAGTTTTTATTGTATAAACGTCCAACTTTAAGTCGATATTTACTCATCAACTAGTTAATATTATACTGTTCTGTAAACAGTGATCAAGATTATTAATCAAACTAAAGGTTATGGATTAGAATGGGTTTATACCACTTATAATCACAGGAGGTCTGAGGTGATAGATTACCTGGCGTCATAGTCATCACGGAGTATCTACACTTTTTGTAATTATCTCTTCAATCTGATCAATGCAAATTACGCTCACTCCTTTCAGAAGTATTCTAATGACATCCGTGGTATTTGACTTAAATTTTTACTTAACTTTCCAACTAAAAAATTCTCAATACTTTAATTATTTTTATATTAGCATTTGCTAGGTTAATGCGCTTTACCATCATCGACCACATCTTCACTTAACACCAGGTGGGATCGTGGTCAAGCA